>CM056380.1:12357973-12396548 GCA_029718625.1 Synaphobranchus kaupii | reverse complement strand
AGAAAAAGCAAGCGCAGACCACACTTCCAAATGCACTTCTGCAATGTTGTCTTTGTCAACACAACCTTACATGACCTTACTACAACCTCGTAAGAAAAAGTTAAAGCGATGCTTTGTGCTAGTTGGTAAGGTACCTGACATTGGGCCCCAGCCCCCAAACCACCATGTTATTTTTGTCCAAGTTTTATTTTTCAGAAAATAGCCAGTGTTTGAGCTGCCAGTCTCTCCACAGGATGAGACAGCCACGCCCTTTCAGTAATTTCTCTGATGCAGTTCCTCATCATGTTATTGCCAGAGTCTGACCTCACTGGCCCCAAGACCCCAAACTCATCCATGAAAATCCACCACTTACTAAAATTGCGTGCTATTCCAGTAGAATAAAGGCTAGAATGAGCCGGGTGCATTAAAGCTGACAAAATTACAAAATGGGTGATATTAAACCATCTGCCGGCTCTCAAAAAAGACAAGCCAATGGGGGGGACATAATCACAATCCAAACACGTGCAGTGAAACTGCACTGTCTCGACCAAACAAACTGAAAAGAACAGTCCAAACCAAAAGGAACACAGTCCTAACTGAAAATAACAGATCCTAACTGAAAAGAACACAGAACTAACTGAAAGAACACAGTCCTAACTGAAAAGAGCACAGTCCTAACTGAAAAGAGCACAGTCCTAACTGAAAAGAGCACAGTCCTAACTGAAAGAACACAATCCTAACTGAAAAGAACACAGTCCTAACTGAAAATAACACAATCCTAACTGAAAATAACACAGTCGTAACTGAAAGAACACAGTCCTAACTGAAAAGAGCACAGTCCTAACTGAAAAGAGCACAGTCCAAACTGAAAAGAACACAATCCTAACTGAAAATAACACAGTCCTAACTGAAAGAACACAGTCCTAACTGAAAAGAGCACAGTCCTAACTGAAAAGAACACAATCCTAACTGAAAATAACACAGTCCTAACTGAAAAGAGCACAGTCCTAACTGAAAAGAGCACAGTCCAAACTGAAAAGAGCACAGTCCTAACTGAAAAGAGCACAGTCCTAACTGAAAAGAGCACAGTCCAAACTGAAAAGAACACAGTCCAAACTGAAAAGAACACAGTCCAAACTGAAAAGAACACAGTCCAAACTAAAAAGAACAGTCATAACTGAAAATAACACAATCCTAACTGAAAGAACACAGTCCTAACTGAAAGAACACAGTCCTAACTGAAAGAACACAGTCCTAACTGAAAGAACACAGTCATAACTGAAAATAACACAATCCTAACTGAAAGAACACAATCCTAACTGAAAGAACACAGTCCTAACTGAAAGAACACAGTCCTAACTGAAAGAACACAGTCCTAACTGAAAGAACACAGTCATAACTGAAAATAACACAATCCTAACTGAAATAACACAATCCTAACTGAAAGAACACAATCCTAACTGAAAGAACACAGTCCTAACTGAAAGAACACAGTCCTAACTGAAAGAACACAGTCCTAACTGAAAGAACACAGTCATAACTGAAAATAACACAATCCTAACTGAAAGAACACAATCCTAACTGAAAGAACACAGTCCTAACTGAAAGAACACAGTCCTAACTGAAAGAACACAGTCCTAACTGAAAGAACACAGTCATAACTGAAAATAACACAATCCTAACTGAAAGAACACAATCCTAACTGAAAGAACACAGTCCTAACTGAAAGAGCACAGTCATAACTGAAAATAACACAGTTCTAACTGAAGGAACACAGTCCTAAGGGAAAACATCCGCTGAAATCCAGATGTAATCAAACGGAGGAGAGAATATGTATCTGGCTAAGAGTTTGATATGAGCAGTCTGTTAGATGCTTAACAAGCCTGTTCATTGATGGATCCAGAGGGGGTTACTCAGGGTTCACATAAATTCCCTTCAGGCTCAGGTCAACCCCCCTCCAGCAGATTGATTTGTGAGTGGTGTTGTGCTGGGTTTGGGTTTTGACCCCACCCATGCTCAAAGGCATCCAGGGGAGCCCCATCATATAAAGGTTTTATTTTCTGAAATATCGTCCCAAATCCATATATAGTCACCGCATATCAAGTCTGGCCAGGGACCCCCTACAGTACCTTCAAGGGATCCACGCACCCCCTGTTGAAAACCCAGGCGTTAGATCAGCGATGGGCAACTTTATCATAAAATGTATCAAGGTACTTTGTTGGGGGCGAAAGTGAGTACAAGCCTGTCACGCGCACTGAACTTTACTTTTTAAGCCCGCGATGACAACGGCCCTTTCGCCTGTGCATTTGTCACTGCGGTGGCTGCAGCCCTTTCGCCTGTGCATTTGTCACTGCGGTGGCTGCAGCCCTTTCGCCTGTGCATTTGTCACTGCGGTGGCTGCAGCCCTTTCGCCTGTGCATTTGTCACTGCGGTGGCTGCAGCCCTTTCGCCTGTGCATTTGTCACTGCGGTGGCTGCAGCCCTTTCGCCTGTGCATTTGTCACTGCGGTGGCTGCAGCCCTTTCGCCTGTGCATTTGTCACTGCGGTGGCTGCAGCCCTTTCGCCTGTGCATTTGTCACTGCGGTGGCTGCAGCCCTTTCGCCTGTGCATTTGTCACTGCGGTGGCTGCAGCCCTTTCGCCTGTGCATTTGTCACTGCGGTGGCTGCAGCCCTTTCGCCTGTGCATTTGTCACTGCGGTGGCTGCAGCCCTTTCGCCTGTGCATTTCTCACTGCGGTGGCTGCAGCCCTTTCGCCTGTGCATTTGTCACTGCGGTGGCTGCAGCCCTTTCGCCTGTGCATTTGTCACTGCGGTGGCTGCAGCCCTTTCGCCTGTGCATTTGTCACTGCGGTGGCTGCAGCCCTTTCGCCTGTGCATTTGTCACTGCGGTGGCTGCAGCCCTTTCGCCTGTGCATTTGTCACTGCGGTGGCTGCAGCCCTTTCGCCTGTGCATTTGTCACTGCGGTGGCTGCAGCCCTTTCGCCTGTGCATTTGTCACTGCGGTGGCTGCAGCCCTTTCGCCTGTGCATTTGTCACTGCGGTGGCTGCAGCCCTTTCGCCTGTGCATTTGTCACTGCGGTGGCTGCAGCCCTTTCGCCTGTGCATTTGTCACTGCGGTGGCTGCAGCCCTTTCGCCTGTGCATTTGTCACTGCGGTGGCTGCAGCCCTTTCGCCTGTGCATTTGTCACTGCGGTGGCTGCAGCCCTTTCGCCTGTGCATTTGTCACTGCGGTGGCTGCAGCCCTTTCGCCTGTGCATTTGTCACTGCGGTGGCTGCAGCCCTTTCGCCTGTGCATTAGTCACTGCGGTGGCTGCAGCCCTTTCGCCTGTGCATTTGTCACTGCGGTGGCTGCAGCAGTGTCGGTTCAAGTCGCCATATTTTCTTAATGAAACGACCTGCACGCCAGCCATTGTCGTTTATGGCATTGTCGCCATTAAAGTCTATGAAGAGATAATCGCTTTCCCACTTTGTTCTGGAAAACTTGGTTTTAGCAATCCACCTTCCTTTTACTTTGTTTGACAGATTTAGCTAGCTGGCGTCTATACGGTGCCGATTTTCTATTAGCGGCTGTAGAAGCCGCTCAGCGAAGAGCGCCACCTGCTGTGCTGGCATGGTACGTATCTGCAGGTGGATATGAAAGCGAAAGGACGAGAAACACTTCTGACCGAACAGACTTTGTCCACCCCCACCTCCCACCCAAAGGTTTGTCCCGACGCCCGTCACAACATCGTGTGGTTCACAATCTTCATGGCGGTGACCCACCCGATATCCACACATTCTGCCTCTGCCCATGCTCTTAGCGATACAAGTGGCGTTAGGACGTGGAGAAAAGAGGGCTTTAAATGCCAGCTCAAGTTCAGGGATCATTGTAAATGAAAATAAAAGGCTTAAAATACGTGCACATTATCTCTCAATGCGCTGACCCATAAAGTATTATTCTACTTCTTCAAGTCATTAAGCTAACGTGCTATTATCTTTTTTACAGTATAAAACAAAAGTGTTGCATTTCAGCTGTCAGTGCTATGGTACGTACAACCACAAATGCGATGGCTACATAAAATAAGTCATGTCAAATGCTGCAATTGCTCATTGAATATATGAATACACACACAAAAGCAGCCGCAGGGCTCATGGATTTGTGTAGATGATTTACGGTAACTCTGTCCTCATAAAGCATTCATGAGTCACAAACGTGTGAGTACATAGAGCATTATGAATGCTGTGTGAGTACATAGAGCATTATGAATGCTGTGTGAGTACATAGAGCATTATGAATGCTGTGTGAGTACATAGAGCATTATGAATGCTGTGTGAGTACATAGAGCATTATGAATGCTGTGTGAGTACATAGAGCATTATGAATGCTGTGTGAGTACATAGAGCATTATGAATGCTGTGTGAGTACATAGAGCATTATGAATGCATTGTAAGGTGTATTATACATCATGGCATGATATTATGACATGGACTGCAGAGCGTGTTCACGAATGCATATTGAGCTCTTCATAATAAATGCAGTACAACCGTACAAAATAGCATGCGTGTATGCGTTACGTCACCGACAGACATGACCTGCAGATCACAGAAAATTCTACAGTCCTTTAGAATCCAGGACGCATAGTGCATTCGTAAAACTTGTGAATGGCTTGAATCATTGGCATGCATTTCTCATTGAGGACGATGGTAATTACCAGCACCCAAACTTAGGTAAATAGCCGCCACATTCTCCGCCCAGCTGATTCAACACTGTCATCCTGCAGCCTGGGGAGGCTCTCTCCAGTGGCATTTACGTGGAGCCATCTGAGGGAAATTAAAACACTAAAGCGCTGTCTGCAACCGGAATAAAACAATTGCCATATCTTCCCTGCCAACTTGTGGGGTAATGGCTTTTTGACAGGCTGCAATTAGCGGCAGGGTTTCTGAGAGGCCTCCCGGTGCTGTCAGACGCTCGCAGACAGCTGCCGTTTCGGGCGGAGGCCTCGTGTTTATCGACCCGTCGCCCAACGCTCCCCCTCGGCGAGCGCCGGGCCGCGGGCGGTCCGCCCCACGTTATGGTTCCCGGCCGCTTTCGCAGACGGGACCGGCGTACTGCGATCCTTTCTTTCGAACGCGCCCGTTCTCCCTGGCCGAGCGCGGCCGATTTGAGTCCGCGCCAGGATACTTCCTTTTTTCCTCCCCCCCCAGAGAAAACGTACGCTTAGTTTGTTTGCACGCAGTGTCTCAATCAAGACCTTTACTGCATTAAAGTTAATATTCTAAAAACATCTGGCATCCTCTATATTTGCTCTCCGGGCCTCTCGGACGATCGATATCGGAGCAGTCTCAGGAAGGAAGCGCACAAATCAATCGCTCTCATTTCAGAAACGGCGCGTCCCAGGCATGGAGACGCTACATAATTCATTTTAATTAACCTGAATATCGATCCCACACTTTCCCACCGCTGAAATCCCACCGACTCCACGCACATCCAGCTCGGCTCTTTTAAAAAGAGCTCCGAACCCATCCCAGGTGCTACACTTCGTGGTACGGCTCAGATTAGGTAAGAAGACGCAGCATCGCAGCGGGACTGATGCGGTTGATATGGAAACGGAGGGCTCTGCTCAGTGACACGGAACGAAGAGGAGACTGCACGCAGAGCACATCTTTCCCCGCTCTACTTTGCCACTACAGTTTCTGAAAATCACTGTCCTAATTTCACACGTTTCCATCGTGTTAGTTTTTCTATGCAAATCGTCGCTATGCATGGCGTAGATGCTCAGATGCGATTGGCCCAGGATATGTACGCAATGACTGAACTGCACAGATGCTCAGATGTGATTGGTTGGAAATATGTACACTGCCGCTAAACTATACAGACTCTCAGATGTGATTGGTTGAAAATATGTACACCATTACTGAACTGTACAGATGCTGAGATGCGATTGGTCCAGGGCAGGGTCAGGAGATTGAGTCAGTTGCTACATGGCCCTTACCCTGTCACACACTGCCTCAGACAGAATTTCTGTTCCTGGTCCTAAATTCCTCTTCCTGGTCCTAAATTCCTCTTCCTGCCATTCAAACAAAAGTTTGATCACAAAAATATTGTATTTTATTTGTGAATTGAGGACACTAAAAATTAACTTGAATATACACTGGTGTGAATGGATCTCTTTGAGCCTTATTCAGTATTATTTGTTTTCATTGTGTACCTGTAAATATTGTACATACCTGTGCTTTGGTTATGTAAGATTTCTCTTTTGTCATAACACAATTTGAATTTGAGGGAGAGTCGGAGAGAGAGAGAGAGAGAGAGAGAGAGAGAGAGAGAGAGAGAGAGAGAGAGAGAGAGAGAGAGAGAGAGAGGGAGAGAGAGATAGAGAGAGAAGGAGAGAGAGTAAGCGAGAGAGAGAGGCAAACAGAAAGACAGAGATACAGAAAGAGAAATAATGGGAGAGAGAGAGAAAGAGAGAGAGTGGCAGACAGAGGGAGGGAGAGAGAGAAGATGGTTGCAGAGTGAGCCCTCCCTTACTGTCTGTGAGCGCCGCCAGGCTTAAAGGAGAGTGAGCTAATGAAAGTGCATCACTTATAGAAAGTGACAGCTGAGGCGTGACCTCTGACCCGCCGTCTAATGAGGCGGTGACAGAATGCCAGCCGCGTTTAGGCAGATCCAGCAGCGGCTCCCAAGTGACCACGCGCTCGCCCGTGAGCGTTTCCGCTGACATCATCACAATCATAGCCACAACAGGTTATTCCAAAATTACAAACAGGCATAATGCAGGCGTGGGGGAAAAAAAAAAAAGATCACAAAATATGACACTTTTAAAATGCTTCAGACCTCGAGCGGTTTTGACACTATGGCCTTTCGGTGTGATATTGTCATTGCTTTCATATTAAAGCCAGAAAGGCCATGAGATAAGATGATATCTCACTAATGCAATATCTCAAATGAGGCAGGCATTTAGCCTCATTAGCAGGCTAATCCGATATATGTGTGACTCAGTTAGTGACTCAGGGCCTGATTTACTAAAACCTTGAGCGTGTGCAAAAACTTTTAGCACAAAACTCATAACACAACCACTGATTGGTGCAGTACAAATACCATGACCAATCATTTGTCGCGCTATTGGTTTTGCGTATGCTAAAATGTTTTGCACACGCTAAAGGTCTGAGTAAATCAGGCCCTCAGTTTGGACTGTTGAGGAGGTACATGAGAATGTAGTATTTTTTTGTTTTGTTTTTCCAGATGCAAGCAATATGACCTATTTGGTGACAAGCAAAAAAATCACTGCCTAAACACTTGTTAGTAACTGCGGCAGCGAGCCAATTTACCAAATAAATGAAATGACTATACATTATTTTAAGGTATACAGCTAATTATTGCTCCGAGGTTCAATCATTTTTGAAATGCACAGCTGCTACAGTAATACAGCAGCCAAATCATTTCTGCAAACCAAATATGTTATTGCAGTTTTGCTTCTACAGAGTTATATCCAAACAAATGGCCGTGCTCTAGTGTAAAACAATGTTAATCTCAGACCTTGTTGCAGGGCTACTGATTTGCTGACCCCCCAGTCAGAATGATGCGCCCCCCAAAAATATATCTAGTCATTTTCATATAAAACGGCGATACACCCCCCACCCCCACGTTCTACATAATTCTGCCTCCACGCCCCAACTATGACAATCTCCCACCCCCTGCTTCTTTTCAGATCGCAGATACGGCTAAGCTTGCATAGAGTAGAGTGGGAGGAATACCTTCCATATGCGACTATGGCATGCACTCCACAGGCACCCTATCGACCAGCGGGGGGATAGCAAACTCGGACCTCTAAACGACTGAACCCTCCCATACAATGGGTGATGCGATCGGCAGTTGCGCGTCGCCCTATGGCGCTACAGTCGGCACTGGCACGGGCAGCCCCTTCTTCTGCGGGCGACAGCAGGGTCAGGCCAACTGCACAAAGAAGCAGTCTGACCTCAGTGTCATTCAGAGTCATGAGCAAAGGGACTGCACACTCTTCCAGAGCGGCGGCCATTTTATTGAGCGGCGGCCATTTTATTTATGTAGATGTGGAAGGGCGTCGGACTCAGACCGCAGTCCTGTCTCACCCCATGCCCTTGGGCGAATAATTCCGCCTTTAATTTTGCTCCGTTACACCGCAACGTCTTTTTCTGAATACATTGACTTCATGATATCATATACGATGACATAAAAGTGTCGTTACGAAGCGAGAGTGTCATTATGAAATAAAAGTGTCATATGAAATGTTAAAAGGAAACGGAGAAAAAAAGAGCCACTCGGAAAATGTGCTATTTGGAAAAGTACCTATCACTGTTGGAAGCATTCCTAATGTTTGGATACGTGTTACCCTTACACAAAGGTTGACTACCACCGAATATCCAAGCTTTCCTGCCTAGCTAAAATGATAGAATTATAGAATTCATTAATAATCAAATCTTAAGAGACTGAAGAGCTCATATGCCATCAGGTCCACTGGCTTTGAGTTTGTCTAGTAACTCCTCAGTAGCTGTCTAGGGGGTTGTTTTTAAGACAAGAAATTAAAACAAATCCACAAATCTTGTTTGCTTCATCTGTTCTTCAGGTGAAAATGCTTTGTTATGATTTTTTGTTTCCATTTTGAATGACCAGTAGAAATCCGTTTATTCCAGGTCTCCCCGAGTCAGGAATGGGAAATGTCACAAATCTTACAAACTAAATATCAAAACTGAACTAAAATCAAAATGGCAGAGGTGCAGGTTGCTTTCCAGCTGGTGCAGAGGTACAAACCCCCATGAAATACATACATGTTTAACATGAAATGCATCCATATTTGTACGTATGCAAATGCACATTTCAAATGCATGTGTTTGAAACCTGAGTCCTGAACACAGTGCACATGCTGTCTCTATGGCTCTGGGCATCAACAGCCCACCGCAAAAGGCCATCAGTAAGGGTTTAGTCATAATTCTGCCTCAGACCTTCTGCCTCCGCATGCACACCTACTTTACAGTCTATACGGCCTTCTAGAATCTTCTCATCCGTCACTTCTAAGAAATGTTTTCAGGAAAAAACAGAACTATTCAGCTTCTTAACACCTGACGAGAATGCATGTGCCCTAATGTGTTAGTTCTTTCTCAAAGGCAGAATATAGTGGGGTACCATTCTCAGGAAGCCAACAGGGTTCCAATGCATGGTGGTCCAGCGCTGGATTATCTACATGTTAATTGCATGTGGGAACATGGTTTACACACACAGAAACACGCACGCACACACACACACACACACACACACATACACGCACGCACGCACGCTCACACACGCACGCACGTACGCACACACACCCAGCCACACACGCACTCACGCACACACACACACGCACTCACACACACACACACACACACACACACAGCGATCAAATGCACTCTATCAGTTGATTTACCACACTGCACATTACCTGGTTAGATGAAAATAAAGAAACAAACACATCAGAGCTGGGCTCGTCCCCGGCTCCCTCCCGGCTCCCTCTCTATCCCTCAGCAGTCCCTGCTATCTGTTAGATGATATTGAACACCCTTGAAGGTGATTATATTCTCATTGCAGCCTGGGCTGAGGCTGTCCAATAAATAACTCAGAGAGTGGCCAAAAAAAGGACAACAATAAATGAGCAGGTTTTAATTTCGCCTTCCCCTGATCGCGGCCGGTCGGCGCCGAGCCAAAACACGCCGCCAAACCGCTCGGGCCGGGGTCAAAACAAACTGGCCACTCGTCCCTCCCTGAGCGCCCCACGCCATCGGTAATCCCCCCCCCCACCCCCTGAGCGCCCCACGCCATCGGTAACCCCCCCCCCCCCCCCCCCCACTTGAGCGGAATACGAGTGCGTTTCCCGCCGAGCGGCTGACCCAAGCTTCTCACCCGCCGAGCAAAACGCAGCCAAAAACGTTTAGGGAGGTGATTTCCTGAAACTGCCCTCTTGTTTCGCGCAATCAGCTTTCACTCTCCGAGAGAAGCACTTAGGGCTGGCCGGCGACCGCGCGCCACGCCAGAGACCGTTTCTCCATTTAAAGATGTGCAGAGCTGCACTTACGGGCCAGGGCGAGGAGGCGGGCCTCGGCGCTCACTCCATCGCCTAACTGGGGTGGCGGGAGTGGACCGCGCGCGCGTATCACCTCGTCCGGGGGAGGCGCCCGGCGTAGTGGCAGCCTGCCAGGAACGCTGGTGTGAGCTCCGGGATTTTCGAGCGGCTTTTCAGCTGTCACTGAGCCCGCTTCCACGCGCCTGATTGGCTGGTAGAGAAATGAGGGTGTGGCTGTAGCCGCAATGCACGCATTAAGGAGGATGCTTGAGCTGTAGGATTCACGGGGTCAGTCTGATTGGCTGACAGGTGGTTTGAGGGCGGTAATTCAGGCTACACTGAAGCCCACTGGATAGGCCTGTGAGTTCATTGTGCAGTCGAGATAAAGGAATATGCTGATCTGAACAATATACAGTAAGTATATGTATAGAAGGGTATATGTATGCCAAGTGATTGTAATGTAAGCTGACCATGGGAGCAGTCCAGATCCAGTGTGGGTCTGTATTTCACAAACCCTCGCCATGCATGTGCAGAGGTGTATAAATTCAACAGCATGCTTAGTTACTAGCAAGTAATGCTAGCAGTTCACTCTCGTGTCATGCTAGCAGTGTGCTTACAAGCAATGCTAGCAGTTCACTAGCAGTGTAATGCGAGTAATGTGTTAATACGTAATGCTAGCAGTCCATTCCTGTAATGCTAGGAGTGAGCTAGTAGATCACTTGTGTATTGTATTTGTTAATTTGACTTTCTGTGGCAGCTTTTCATTGAGATAGTGAATATAAAAAAATAACAATTTGTTTCAAGTTAAATCAGCCTGCAATATATTTGTACACTTCACATGAAATAGGTACGATGGATAAACTGGTTTACGCTAAATCATTTTACTTCACAACAAAAGGTCATGTCAGCTCATTAAAAATGATTGGTGGAGGGGATCAGCAATAATGTGGCATTCATAAAAAAACTGGTTCAAGACCATTATCTCATTATTGGAAAGTTCTTAGGCTCTCATATTTGTCGGTTACTGGCCACCGCAGGTGATTAGATGGTGTTTTACATTAACCAGCTACAACAAATATTTATCATGATGAAGTAGGCTAAGACTTGGGCGGGGGTGGATGGGGTTAGTGAATGCACAAGCCCACCAAACAGGCATATACATATACTTTCGTACCATGTTGTACATATACTCTGCTGTACTGCTGTACACTTTCCTTGCTGTACATATGCCCTGGTCTTACTTTGTTAGGATGGTATTAAAGGGAAACTCAATTCAAAATCAACGTATACTATGTCAGTCCTCTCACCATCAGAACAATTTAGCTGTCTCATGTGTCATGTGTCACGTGTAATACTCTAAAACACAACAAATAAAACGATGACATCACCGGGTATAACTCCTCCCCTTTCTCCTACTGTAGAGCAGTGGTTCCCAACCCTGGTCCTGGGGACCCCCTGTGTATGCTGGTTTTCGTTCCAACCACAATTGCAATACCAGAATTTTAGAATTTTTTCTTAATTAGGTGTTTTTAATGTTTAGAGGGATTATTTACGTTCTTAAGCCACATTATGTTAGTAATAGCTATGCATGCCATGAAGATTAAAAGTCCAAGATTCACATTGTGTTGTATTGTAAACAATTAAAAGGAGGTAAAAAATGTTTTAACTGATCAAATTAAAGACTGAGGTGAATCAATAGGCTCATAATTGGTGAAATTGTGGACACATGGCCAATAAAACTAACCGTTTGGTAAATAATGAAGAATTCAAAGACAAAGCAAATGATAACGAGCCAAACCTGCATTGTGTTAAGGAAAAAATTATGAAGGAACTTAAACTTGCGTTCAATTACCTAATTAGGAGCCTAATCACCTGAGTTGTTACTTCTTCTTTGTAATTGTTTGCAATATAACACAATGAGCATAATGAACATGGGTTTTTTTTTCTTCATGGCATGCATAGCTATTGCTAACATAACGTGGCTTAAGAGAGTAAAGAGTTTAAAGTCTCTATACAATAAAAACACCTAATTAAGAAAAAATAACAGCTTGTTAAAATTCTGGTATTGCAATTGTGGTTGGAACGAAAACCAGCATACACAGGGGGTCCCCAGGACCAGGGTTGGGAACCACTGCTGTAGAGAACACATTCAGACAATTCAGTGGAGGCTGCAGTTAAGATGATAATAATACGATTTATATCTTAAATATACCTCAGAAATACAGATAAAACAATAGATTCATCACCATTGCATACACTTATTCAATTCAAACGATACAGTACATCCATTCACTTAAAATGATAGTATCCTAATAAAATCATCATTTCAAAGGGCCTTTTGCAGATAGAGATAAAATATGGTGGTTCGGTGGTCATGAAGCATGAAATATGGGTCACTCCAATTATAGCCTACCGAGTTTAAGACAGAATATACAGAATTGTGATTTTTCCATCTTTAATGAAAACAAAATGACAGGACAACATGAACGCTAATGAATAAGCTAAATGAGCACTAATAAATGTTTTAGCACAGAGCTAAATCAGTTCTAATATGTGTTTTAGCACAGTGCTAAACCGTGTTAATGGGTTCATTAGCATATGGCTAATTTGTGCTAGTAGGCGCATGAGCACAGACCTTAATCAGTGCTAATGTGTGCATGCGCACAGAGCTAATGTGTGCTAATGAGTGCACTAGCACAAAGATAAATCAATGCTAATGGTTTCATTAGCATATAGCTAAATCAGGGCTAATGGCTCATTAGCATTTAGCTAAATCAGGGCTAATGGGCTCATCAGCATATAGCTAAATCAGGGCTAATTGATTCATTAGCACAGAGCTAATGGGTGCTAATGAGTGCACTAGCACAAAACTAAATCAATGCTAATGTTTCATTAGCATATAGCTAAATCAGGGCTAATGGATTAATTAGCACAGAGCTAAATCAGGGCTAATGGGCTCATTAGCATATAGCTAAATCAGAGCTAATAGGCTCATTAGCATATAGCTAAATCGGGGCTAATGGATTCATTAGCACAGAGGTAAATCAGTGCCAATGGGCCCATTAGCACAGAGCTAAATCAGTGCCAATGGGCCCATTAGCACAGAGCTAAATCAGTGCCAATGGGCCCATTAGCACAGAGCTAAATCAGTGCCAATGGGCCCATTAGCACAGAGCTAAATCAGTGCCAATGGGCCCATTAGCACAGAGCTAAATCAGTTCTAATGGGCCCAATGGCACAGAGCTAAACCAGTGCAAATGGGTTCAATAGCACAGAACTAATGGCTGCCAGTGGGTACATAGTCACAGGAATCGTATGCACTTACCCCATTGGCTTTGCTGAGGGCCTGAAAGTAAATGCTGTAGCTCTTGACGGGCGAGAGGGGAGCGTTCCAGAAGCCGTTGTAGGTCTTGTTGTCGCCCACAGTGAAGGGCTGCACCACGGCCAGGCTGGCGGGCAGCAGCTCGGCGGCAAAGTAGTGCGGCGAGTCGAGGACAGTGGCGTTCCTGAAGCTGATGGGCACAGAGAAGCACTCCATAACGTCCACCGCCCTCCGAGACTTCTGCTTCCGCTCCTCTTTTACCACCAGCTGATAGACACTGCAGGGAGGAAAACAGGCTCAGTGTGACCCCCCCAAAAATGTTTTAGATTTGACAGTCAGAAAATGATGCACTCTCAACTTTTTTAGTTAAGGCAAGGCTAAAAGATTCAAAGGGGGCCAGGTTTGAATCATCTACTAAGCACGTGAGACACCACCACACCCCCCCCTCCAAACTGTCCCTGATTGGTCCACAAAATATTAAAATATTTTCCAAATGACAAATCGCCACATTGGTACCATTGGCTTAGATTGGAAAGGGGAGCTGAAAGACCTACACTGGAGCCAACCGTGTTGACGCTAGAGAGCAACACTCTCAAAAGGACCAGGTAGTGAGCTTCAAAAATTGCTCATTGCCCTGCACAGGTTCTCCACTGCTAAACGCAGCTATGAAGAAAGAAATGTTAAGAACTCAATAATTGATAAATGCATGTGTTTTATATACCATTGGGTCAAGAAACATATCAACTTTATTCACTTTTCAATTTTATTATAGCCTCTGAACATGTCAAACATATGCAGAGGATGTATTTCAAACACTACTAATTAAATTAGCTGAGGTACTTTCCTTGGCAATAGTATCTTATTTTCTTACATGTAATGATTTATGGGAAATATGCCTGTGTATGTAGTTGTCCAATGTCAATTTCTATTTTAGTTTTTATCATGTGTTTATGCAGTATGATGTAACCGTGTTAGCTAACTTCGGTGGTGAAATTTAAGGGTCAGCTAGCTAGCTAGTGAGGAGGAGAAAGACGAGACCCAACCACAATGAAGCAAATCAAAATGCCTTATAAACACAAAAGTGGATTTTAGAAAAGAGAAAACGGATGAATGGCTTTTTTTAATTTTTATAAAAAGTCCAGTTGCCAAACCGCGACACAACATAGTCGGGATGTTGTTTGGTTGGGGGACTGTTTACATCCGTTTACCTTGACCTGCTTTCCCAATAGCCTAACTCGTATCTAGCTACTGTAAAATATCTCGGCCTAATGGTCCGTCCTCTCCCCACTCTGCGTTTGGCTGAATTACAAGCTTATTGTAACCCTTTGTTTACGCTGTCATTTTTATCCTTATTGTTTAGGTTTTAGGGCAGATAATTTGCCAAATTATTTAATTGGCAATTATTAATAGCTAATTATCTAGCCCGGGCGCACTTGCTCAGCTTGTTTTTCCCCGGTAGCTAACTAGCGACAGCCCAATTTTCTTTTTTCTTCTCATTGACAGCAATGCTTTAATCTCAGAAGATTAAATAGTTGAGGTTGGTAGAGATTGGAGCAGTGTCCGGCGCATTTTCTCTTTTTTACACAACTTCTGGGCAAAGCCAGTTTTCTATCTGAACACAGATACAGATAATACTGTTAGTTGAACAGATACACAGGTAGAACACCACTACTCCTTAGTCCCTGTAACCCATCTGGTAGTATAGTGACCATAGTGGTAAGAATAGGGAAGACATGGAGATATGCACATGAGTTCAAGTTATGGAAGGCATCTTTCTGTCGCTCAGCATTACAGCAGAACCATCATGATAAAAACGCGTCCTGAATGCAGGTCATTCGGAATTTGAATGCTTGTAACTTTGAAAGTCACTTTGAAATAACTTTGAAATACACCAGTTTTAAAGAATGTGTATCCTTCCCCGACTTTTGCTTGAAGCGGGCCGCAACGGACGATACGGGCGTCTACGGGACGTCTACGGTACGTCTACGTTTTGTTCATGAGCACCAGCGCGTTTTTTTAGCGTCCCGCTACTTTTCATAAGCTGTGCGTGCACAGTGTTTGTGCGCCCGTGAGATATTCTTTCTCTCATACCCACAAAAGTCACTGTACTGTAGTCCATGGCAGTTAATTTCAGTGAACCCACCCATTGACATGTCATACGAACGGACTTCATTACCCAGACGGTACCTGCTTATTTGATTTCTCATTGCTTTTCAAGCGCTGGGAGTGAACTAATATAACTACAGGGCATGTGATGCTGTGGTTTCTACATGAGAATATTCATAATTGAAATGGGTTGGCTTCCATGGGATCACGTTTAGGGGCCACTGAGGGTGTCTCTTTTCAGCTGACCAGCAGCACTCATCCCCTGTCAATCAAGAAAGTCAACTGGCGAGTGAGTACGGTTTTCCTCTATCTGGTGCTTTATCGCTGAATCCACAGGGTGCACAGCCATTTCCATGTTTCCCTTGTTTAAAACAAATAAAATTATAATAGTAACTACATTTGTAGAGGACCATTCTTCCATAATGCACTTATGCAAAAGCATATACAGTTGAAGTCGGAAGTTTACATACACTTTGGTTGAAGTCATTAAAACAAATTTTTAACCACTCCACAGATTTCATGTTAGCAAACTGTAGTGTTGACAAGTCAGTTAGGATATCGACTTTGTGCCTGACACAAGTAATTTTTCCAACAATTGTTTACAGACAGATTATTTAACTTTTAATTCACTATGTCACAATTCCAGTGGGTCAGAAGTTTACATACACTAAGTTGACTGTACCTTTAAATGATTTATATTAGGTCGCATATCCTTTGCATGCCATGACTTCCTGATGTCTGTGACCCATCAACATCAAAAGACTCTTGATATCTTATTTTCTGGTACTGTTACAAGTGATACTATAATGTCTTTGCATTTGAATGGATCTCTATGGGAATTGGGGGGTGGTGGAATGGACCGGTCCGATCTATTCAAATGCAGAGACGTTATAGTATTGCTTGTAAGAGTACCAGAAAATAAGATATCAAGAGTCTTTTGATGTTGTTGGGTCACAGACATCAGGAAGTCACGGCATGCAAAGGATATGCAACCAAATATAAAAAAATATTACTTCCTTCTATATATAAATGCAGGGCTGCCAATAATTGTGGCACACGTTGTTGTGTTAAAAATAATTATTTCTTGAAGAGGATTTTTTTTTTCTCATAATAAATTTACCTCAATTAAAGGTTGGACTTTTCTCATTTTTTCAGTGTGAGATTAAGCTAATTCACCAAACGGTGAATTTTTTATAACCCTTTTTACTCATCTTTACCAGGGGTGCCAATAATAGTGGAGGGCACTGTCTATATATAGGGTAGATTACTACCACAATAAACTAATGTAACAACATGAGAATTGAACTGTGAATATTCTTGAACAAAAAGCATGTGGTAACCCCTGTTTATGAACCGGAGAATTCAGAGGAGAATCAGCGGCACCAGCCATTACTGCAGCAGGAGAAACCGGCTCTAACTTACGTAAGTAACCCCCATGGTATTGGAGCTTTTCAGCTCTTCATAACAACACATAAAATACATGCATGCCAATAGGGAAAAATGGAGCGATGCTAGCATCTCTGTCCAGGTTATTTTCTACAGGTTTCCCTACAGCTATATCTGATATACGCTGAGTGGGTTGATGAACTGTGAAGCAGGGATTCTGAATGAAAACTCCAGTTTCCAGTTTCATGGGTAGATACACAATTTCATGCACGGTACATTGACTGAGCTGAGCCGTGTCTGACCGTGTTACACCGTGTCCGACCATGTTACACTGTGTCTGACCGTGTTACACTGTTTCTGACCATGTGACACTGTCTGACCCTGTTACACTGTGTTTGATCGTGCTAATCTGTGTCTGACCGTGTTACACTGTCTGACCATGATACACTGTGTCTGACCATGTTACACTGTGTCTGACCGTGTTACACTGTGTCTGACCGTGTTACACTGTGTCTGACCATGCTACTCTGTGTCTGACTGTGTTACACTGTGTCTGACCGTGCTACACTTTCTGACCGAGTTACACTGTGCCTGACCGTGTTACACTGTCTGACCGTGTTACACTGTGTCTGACCATGTTACACTGCGTCTGACCATGTGACACTGTCTGACCCTGTTACACTGTGTCTGATCGTGCTACTCTGTGTCTGACCGTGTCACACTGTCTGACCGTGATACACTGTGTCTGACTGTGTTACACTGTGTCTGACCATGTTACACTGCGTCTGACCATGCTACTCTGTGTCTGACCGTGCTACACTTTCTGACCGTGTTACACTGTCTGACCGTGATACACTGTGTCTGACCGTGTTACACTGCGTCTGACCATGCTACTCTGTGTCTGACCGTGCTACACTTTCTGACCGAGTTACACTGTGCTTGACCGTGTTACACCGTGTCTGACGGTGTTACACAGTGTCTGGCCATGTTACACCGTGTCTGACCGTGTTACATGTTACACTGTGTCTGACCATGTTGCACAGTGTCTGGCCGAGTTAAACTGTGTCTGACCGAGTTACACTGTGTCTGACCGAGTTACACTGTGTCTGACCGTGTTACACTGTGTCTGACCGTGTTGCACAGTGTCTGACCGAGTTAAACTGTGTCTGACCGAGTTACACTGTGTCTGACCGAGTTCCACAGTGTCTGACCGTGTTACACTGTGTCTGACCGTGTTACACCGTGTCTGACCGAGTTGCACAGTGTCTGACCGAGTTACACTGTGTCTGACCGTGTTACACTGTGTCTGACCGAGTTCCACAGTGTCTGACCGTGTTACACTGTGTCTGACCGTGTTACACCGCGTCTGACCGAGTTGCACAGTGTCTGACCGAGTTACACTGTGTCTGACCGAGTTACACTGTGTCTGACCGTGTTACACCGTGTCTGACCGTGTTACACCGTGTCTGACCGAGTTACACCGTGTCTGACCGAGTTACACTGCGTCTGACCGAGTTACACCGTGTCTGACCGAGTTGCATTGTGTCTGACCATAGTACATTTAAATTAATGTTGTAAACAGCTGGAAAAAAATGACACTCCAGAAATGTGTGTGAATGAATGAAATGACAGACATCAGTTGGCAGTGAGAAAGACTCTTTTGAACACAGGCATGTTATCCAAGAACATTATCAGCAGCAAGGCCTCTGACATTGTCATTACATTGCACTGTATATTTAAGTGGAAAAAATACAAGTATTTGACAAATATTTTGAAAGATAAGTATTTGAAAGAAATGAGACAACAACAGAATCCACTGTTGAATGCACCAATAATTTATAATAATAAAAATAAAACTGAAACTAATATAGAGCTATTGACCCAACTTGTACTGATAGATATGGTATGGCTGAATGTACATTTCACCGTGGGATTTATCTCCTCATTGAGCCTGTACTGCTTGTGTCTTTTAAAGGGGAAGCTTCTTAAAGTAAGACTGAAAAAGAGGATGTTCCTTGTTGACACCAGCAGAGGGAAATAGACCCTTAATTAGAAGAGAGGAAACAGTTGAGCCCTGCTGACGGTATACTGAAGCCAAGCCTCGTGCCTGTGTTCAGAGCTAATTGAGAAGAGGGTCTGCTTATTTCCATATGGAGGTCCATAAATTAATCTTCAGAGCTTTCTGCACCGTAGGGGTGGCCTGCAATTATGTCCATCGCACAAAGAACATACTTCACAATTATATATGTAATTAGGGAAATGTATGTTTCTTTGTAGCTCTGTAGTAAATTAGCCCCATCTGGTATTTAGCATCTTTTATAACAGGTAATTGCTAATGACCAAAGAAGCCTGCTTTATATGTGTTTTTTTCCCTTCTTTCCTTCCCTCTAATGGCAGATAGCCGTTTCAAATAAATGCTTTTAAAAGTACAAGCTCATGCAGAATTGTGTGCTCGTATACACAAGATGGGCATAATTGAGCTGCCAAAACCATCAAGAGCATTTCTGTAATTATGATGCATTTTGAAAATAGCACTCTGGAATCAAGAAAGCAGGACTCCGAAGCTTAATAAAAACTGTTTTTACTTTGATTGCCAGGCTCTAATGTGCCATAGCCCGAACCTCATGTAGACTGGATACTGACGGCCAGATTAAAGCTGTCTTTACACAACGCTATCTCGGTTATGCAGTCCTGTACGTTGGGCCTTTACATCTCGCATTAGTTAACAGTTACATCCGCCGTTTCCCTCCAGTCCACCTCCCTTTCGTCTCCTTTGTGCTCCCGTCCCTCGTGTTCCGTGTCGTGTTTTTCGGTTCACCCTGTTCGTCTCGCGTTCCGTGTTTTCGTTTGCAGGCTGGGCGTGGCTCCCCGTCAGTTCCCGGTTTCTCCCTTTGATTTTCCCCCAGCCTATCGTTTCACCAGCTCGCTCACACTCCTCACTCCTTTTAGTTAATCACTTAGTTCCCGCACCTGCTTTTTGCACTTCTTAAGTTCTGCTCACTCCAGATCGTTTTCTCAGTTTCGTTTGAGATCATCCCGGCCGCACCTTTTTTTGACCCTGCCTGTTCTTGTTAACCCGTCTGTCTGTTTTTTTTATTCGGCCCGTCCAGCCTGTCTCCCGCCTGCCCCAGCCGGCCCTGACCTGTGACCTGCCCGCTTTATTTTGCCCAGCCCTGTTTCCAGCCTTCCCTTATTGCTTGCCGGACTGTTTGCCTGTTTGTCCTGCCTGACTACTTCCTTGTCGTTAATAAATATCTTTTTATTTTTGAGTTTTGAAACAAACCTCTGTTTCTGAGTCCTGCGCTTGGGTCCAATCCTACACACTGCCATAACATTAACAGCTGATTCTTTAAGTTGAAACTAAATAAATACAATTATTATTATTATTATTATTATTATTATTATTATTATAATGGTTGGGATTAATTCATTGTGACTAACCATTAAAAGCATTAATTCCTTAATTTTTCCTTCACATATTTATTTTGGTGAGGACAGTTTGGCTAGCACTAAAACTAACTCCCTAAACTGAGTTTGTGAAGGAGAAGTGCTACACTTGTGTTTACTTGTAAGACAATGATAAGGACACATTTTTCTTGAATGCAGACCATTGACTTTCAATCAGAAAAAGATTCACGTGATTCACAAACACAATTGCTTTCAAAATCACACTTTGTATCAAAAACAGCCATTACATCTGGCCTTAAGTCTTTAATCTCTGGGTTTAGACTGAGCATAAAATGGCTTGATTTATTATACACACCCTAACTGAATGACAAGGAGCCATTTTGGGTTGTTGTTCCTTAAGCGTTTAAGCCGCTGTTCCAACTCAATGGTCGGTAGTTTCAAATTGGCAAAAGTTTGCGTGTCATGTTGCTTCTTTTTTTTTCCCATTTCAGGGCTTTGCTTTCAAAAGCGAAACTGACCACAAGGGAACAAGCCATCTGAAAAGAAGGACTGTGTTACTCTGCCAACGACAATCTAAATGGAACTTGATCTGCTTAATGCCATTGCATACAAATTACACTTAACTGAATGACTGCATTTAATACCAACAATAAGTCTCTTCTTCATTCCGCAGATGCAGTGGGCTTGAGCGGGACGTGGCGAGAGCTCAAAAGCCGCCGCGTTACCCCGGATAATTAGGAGAATTCATTTGTTATTCTCCTGTGTGTGGTTGTGACCGGCGCCTGTGTGAAGTAGGGAACTGGACTCAGTCCAGGCCAGGGTAAAAAAAAATAATCCAAACAACTACACAAGGAAAAGTCTGACCAAATAACACGGGCGTATGGCAGTCGGGGGGGTTTCGTCTGCGACGGAGCACCGTCCACCATGTTTTTATTCCACAGCTCTCATGAAAAAGAGCCTCCCTAAAGACGGTGATGTCTGTGGTAAAATACAGTGCTTTCATTTGCGCTTTGTGCTCGGGGATACTGGCGGTCCTTTTCGCATAAAAGTGCGAACATAACGTCCAAAAACCATTCGACAGTAGTGTAGTGCAGCAATTGTGCAAGATGCAAGAGGCCAAAACAGACATGCTGGTGCAAACCCCAACTTCCCCAACTCAAAATTATGTGTTGTTATTGTTCTTATTGTCATTATTATTAATAATAAATGTAGCAGTTAATGAAAACGTTGGGTTGCTGACTGAGTGGTGTGTAAGTGAATGGCCATGTTGGGTCACTGACTGCGTCGTATGAGTGAATGGCAGTGTTGGGTCGTTGGCTGGGTCATGTGAGTGAATGGTAGTGTTGGGTCACTGACTGCGTGATGTAAGTGAATGGCAGTGTTGGGTCATTGACTGACGGGCGTAATTGAATGGCAGTGTTGGGTCATTGGCTTGGTCATGCGAGTGAATGGCAGTGTTGGGTCATGTCCCAGCAGGCAGGCAGGGGGCAGTACCTGACAGGAGCTCCTCTGGAGCGAGCCGGCTTCAGGAGCACGGTGATGGAGGTGTCCGTCTCATTGAGGGGCGTATCAGTGTCGTACTCAGGCATGGATGGCGCTGTTAGCAGGAGAAACACAAGCATCAGGAACAGGCAGAGGAGAAAAGCACAGTAAACTTAAAATGCAGCATAGCGTCATGTCTAGAGCCGTGAGCCTGCTACATCAAAGCTCTGTGTCTTCCACCTGGAACTATAATGTGTGGTTATTTATTTCCCCCCTAGACACTCTAAATGTGTTGTATGAGTTCAATTTTTGAATTATTATTCTAACTACACCTCCCTCTCCTGAAAAAGAGCGCTTTTGCAGTCGTGCAGTTTTTTTGGTTGAGCCGACATTCAAGGATTGAGCGCTCTTTTGAAAATGAAAGCTCTTTCTGTTATGGATCTGATTCAGTAGCAAGTCCCTCTGTTTTAGCTTTCTGTTTTGGATGTGATTTAGTAGCAAGTCTCTCTGTTTTAGCTTTCTGTTTTGGATGTGATTCAGTAGCAATTCCCTCTGTTTTAGTTTTCTGTTATGGATGTGATGTGATACAGTAGCAAGGCGCTCTGTTTTAGCTTTCTGTTACGGATGTGATTCAGTAGCGAGTCCCTCTGTTTTAGCTTTCTGTTTTGGATGTGATTTAGTAGCAAGTCGCTCTGTTTTAAATGTGATTCAGCAGCAAGTCCCTCTGTTTTAGCTTTCTGTTATGGATGTGATTCAGTAGCAAGTCCCTCTGTTTTAGCTTTCTGTTTTGGATGTGATTCAGTAGCAAGTCCCTCTGTTTTAGCTTACTGTTATGGATGTGATTCAGTCGCAAGTCACTCTGTTTTAGCTTTCTGTTTTGAATGTGATTCAGTAGCAAGTCACTCTGTTTTAGCTTTCTGTAATGGATGTGATTTAGTAGCAAGTCCCTCTGTTTTACCTTTCTGTTTTGGATGTGATTCAGTAGCAAGTCGCTCTGTTTTAGCTTTCTGTTATGGATGTGATTCAGTAGCAAGTCACTTTGTTTTAGCTTACTGTTATGGATGTGATTTAGTAGCAAGTCCCTCTGTTTTAGCTTTCTGTTTTGGATGTGATTCAGTAGCAAGTCGCTTTGTTTTAGCTTACTGTTATGGATGTGATTTAGTAGCAAGTCCCTCTGTTTTAGCTTTCTGTTTTGGATGTGATTCAGTAGCAAGTCGCTCTGTTTTAGCTTTCTGTTTTGAATGTGATTCAGTTGCAAGTCGCTCTGTTTTAGCTTTCTGTTATGGATGTGATTCAGTTGCAAGTCACTCTGTTTTAGCTTTCTGTTATGGATGTGATTCAGTAGCAAGTCCCTCTGTTTTAGCTTTCTGTTATGGATGTGATTTAGTAGCAAGTCCCTCTGTTTTAGCTTTCTGTTATGGATGTGATTCAGTAGCAAGTCCCTCTGTTTTAGCTTTCTGTTTTGGATGTGATTCAGTAGCAGGTCCCTCTTTTTTAGCTTACTGTTATGGATGTGATTCAGTAGCAAGTCCCTCTGTTTTAGCTTTCTGTTTTGAATGTGATTCAGTAGCAAGTCCCTCTGTTTTAGCTTTCTGTAATGGATGTGATTTAGTAGCAAGTCCCTCTGTTTTAGCTTTCTGTTTTAGATGTGATTCAGTAGCAAGTCCCTCTGTTTTAGCTTACTGTTATGGATGTGATTCAGTAGCAAGTCCCTCTGTTTTAGCTTTCTGTTTTGAATGTGATTCAGTAGCAAGTCCCTCTGTTTTAGCTTTCTGTTATGGATGTGATTTAGTAGCAAGTCCCTCTGTTTTAGCTTTCTGTTGTGGATGTGATTCAGTAGCAAGTCGCTCTGTTTTAGCTTTCTGTTGTGGATGTGATTCAGTAGCAAGTCGCTCTGTTTTAGCTTTCTGTTGTGGATGTGATTCAGTAGCAAGTCGCTCTGTTTTAGCTTTCTGTTGTGAATGTGATTCAGTAGCAAGTCACTCTGTTTTAGCTTTCTGTTGTGGATGTGATGTGAATCAGTAGCAGGGAGCACTGTTTTAGCTTTCTGTTGTGGATGTGATTCAGTAGCAAGTCCCTCTGTTTTAGCTTTCTGTTGTGGATGTGATTCAGTAGCAAGTCCCTCTGTTTTAGCTTTCTGTTGTGGATGTGATTCAGTAGCAAGTCCCTCTGTTTTAGCTTACTGTTATGGATGTGATTCAGTAGCAAGGTTTAGCTTTCTTTTTTGTAACTACTTTTAAAGAATGATTATTTTATGTCACATTAAAGCTGCAACAGATAACCTTCTCAACATTGGCAATGTTGTGAAAGTATTTTGAAAATCTGAAGACCCGTTGGCCCTGCCCACAGGGAAAGACTCACCCCCCACCCCCTGCTTCTCCACACACCTTGTTGTGAACACGCATCTGCATTTCTAGCTACTACTCCTTCTTGTCAGGCAGGATCGCTGGTATAGGTACACAAAAAAATGTCAACTCCAAGAATCCAGCTAAAATAAATATTTTTTTGTTGTTGCAAAGTTCACAATAACTTTGCTAAGTTCAGTAGTCTAAAGTTAGCGATCTACCTCATGGTTTGCGATAGCTAACATTAGTGAAATATTTTTTTTATATACATGTAAATTGTTGAACAAGGCTGCCCCCTATCCCACACTTACACTTACCTGATAAACCAAGCCCGAATAGGAAGTTAATAGGACCTTTTTTTCCTGATAAATAAAGGAGAAAATAAGGGAGCTAATCTTTCAGCGAGCCAGTTTTACTCAAACACTATAAAATTAACAGTGATGGCTAGCAGAATTATATAGCTAGCCAACTGTATAAAGACCTGAGATACTTAAGCTAGATTCTAGTCGCGTTCTGCGTTGCTCTCTCTCAACATTTGCATCTAGCTGCACTGTTATGTGAATGTGCAACCTCAATCTCACTGTTGATTGGTTCACGACATAAACCACGTTGTTTCTAAAACAAGAATGTGAGCTGAATTCCCTGGTTTTAGAATGCATGATTTGAGGGTATAAGCAGTGTATAGTGCTGGGTTTGTCTCACAGCAGCTCTTTCTATGATTACTACAAATTAGTGAATTTGGCGTGTGTTTGTGCGTGCCAGCTACCGAGAAGTCCTTGCAGCTCCCACTTTCCTGTTGCTGCACTGGACACCTGGATTTCCCCTCGGGGATCAATAAAGGTTTATCTTTTATCTTAAATTAAGCATGACCATTCCCCGATATCTTTCTAAAAAAGAAAAAGTTACCTACTTCAAGGCATTTTGTTTACCAATGTTCAAAACCGAAACTGCATTTTTTTCCCTGATCTGCAATATGACAATAGGTAAATGCCTTATATAAATGCAAATATCTAGGCAAGAGTGACAATGATAAAAATCTACCAGAATTGTCCGAAATTATCTATCACTGACATGCCATGCTATGTTATCACAGACAATAGTTCTCTTTTAAAGTTGTCTTTTAAAGATTAAAGATCAATGGACAATACTGGATGAATAAATTGCATGAGACAAGAGCTGTTAATGCCGTGCAATTTCAGTCTTAAATGGGAGCACTGTTTATGCTGCGGGGCAGGCAGTGGAGGTCCCATCAAACAATTTAAAGGAAGACGTTTACCACTGAGTATTAAGCAAATCTTTCAGGCTTTAAAATATGATGTCGTACACGTAATAAAGTCAGTGGGGTTTGTGCTTCTATTGCCTCCCTTTTTTAATTGTGTGCCACAACATAAATCAAAGAACAGTAAAAGTTACCAGCGCAATAAACAATAAACATTATATCTGATATTGCCAACTTCTAGAACCAAAAGAAAAAAAATGTGCAGTATGCACTGTATATTAAACAGAAACTAGGCTTGTTCACTTGTGATTAATATGAAAAAAAAATTATAAACTGTGCATTTTACCATTTTATTCCAGAGTGAAATAGCCATAACATATAGTATGTAAAAAGCCGCGTAAGTTGCTCTGGGTAAGAGCGTCTGCTAAAAGCTAATGCCCAAATATACCAGTTTGGCCAATTCAACTGCCGTTATGGACAGCAGAAGCACTGATATACAGTAAAAGCTTGGCATTATGCATCGACCAGTCAACCAAACAGGAAGTAGCTTACGCAATCACATCTTATCAAAATCAGGCTCTGTATTAAAAACGAATGAATGTCCTAATCAGATCACAATTACAGCTGATTTGATTGTTAGTTTTTTTTTTTTTTTTTAATTAAGCAAGTTATGTCTAAAAGGTTAGAGCTAATGCTCTTATACAATTTCATTAATAAAAATGTATGCGTTTTCACATTGCTTTCAATATTTTCAATGAGGCCCATTCCAGATGTAGCCTATCAATGGCACACTGAGGGAGCTATTGTAGTTACTAGGAAAGGACTGTATGGCAACAATGGCACGCTGATGGAGTAAGTATTATTGTCTGGCTTGTTTCTCAATCAACAGAATCATTTATAAGACAGAAGCTGCCAAGCAACGGCAATTTGATTAACTGCTATCTAATTATTATCAATCTCTAATTATGCGAGTACATCTTGAAGCTGCATAATTATTAATTAGACCCATTGTAAATAATGACAATATTATTATTATTATTATTATTATTATTATTATTATTATTAATAATAATAATAATAATAATAATAATAATCAGGGAGAGAAAACGAAAAACACTACCCTTGCTGTACTGGTGTACCATCTATGTGGTTAAATTGTACTCTTTGTTTACTGTACTGTTGGTCTTTAATCTCATGGTGGTGGACAGATTGAAACTGGGCCTCAGGCTGAGGCTTTATGTAGTGCTCTGCGGCACACGCACACATGCACACGCATACACACACACACACACACACACACACACTCACAATGTAATGTGTACCATCTGCATACAAAAATGATCCCACATGGTGGACTCTATTAAAACAGTCCTCCATGTGGCTTGATTGACTTGGACACATTTTGCCTCTTGACGTCTTGGCTCTGTTAATAGCTTTTGGAGAATTTGTAATACTACATGATAATGTGAATTTGGTTAAAACCTGCATGTCATACCACTTCAAGATCCATTTAAATAGCATTGCTACACTAGAATACACTGTACATAGAAATAATATTGTAAGTATTAAATTATTCATACAAAAGTCATTCAAGCTTTGATTTAAACATATTTGAAACTATTGCACAATTATATTTAGGGATGAAAATCATGTTTTCTATATATTATTAAAATAACTCAATCTGGTTACTTTTGTTTTTATGTAACCAGATTGAGTATGGTAATTCACTGGCTGAAGTTAGTCAGAAAGGGAATAAATTAGCCAATCAGAGAATACACAAACAGCCAATCAGAGAATACACAAACAGTGCTGATGGCAACTTGGTTAGCACAAAATTCATATTATTCGGGAAAAGAGGCCTGAAGGAAAACATAAACTTAAAGGTCAATGGTACCATCATTGAACGTGTGAACGAACACAAGATTCTGGGGGTTACGGTAGATTGCCTTCTGACATGGAAACCACATGTGAAGCTAGTTCAATGTAAGTTGGCCAAAAGCGTGTCTATTTTGTGGAAAATGCAGAAATTACTCAATCAACATTCACTTAAGACAATTTACTCGGCACTCATAACACCCCACCTTCATTACTGTGTCGAAGTGTGGGGTCACACTTACAAAGACACTACAGAGCCGCTGTTTAAACTCCAAAAAAGGGCACTGAGAGTTGTATATTGTGTCCCATATAGAGATCACACTAATGATTTGTTCATTAACGCAAAGTTTCTAAAGTTGCATGACATAATTAAGTATAATACCTTACAAATATTATTCTTAGCCTCCAAAAGTCTTTTACCCGTAAATATACAGGATCTGTTTTTAAAGAGAGATAACATACACAACTTGAGAGGAAACATGATGTACAAACAAAAATTGATAAATACTACTCTCAGAGGTCATTCTTTATCTATTGTGGGGGTTAAGCTTTGGAACAGTTTACATGATGAGATTAAATCGTCTACGAATTTGAAGGTCTTCAAGAGTAGGATAAAATGTAAGATGGTAGGAAACTACCAAATATAAACAATAGTGGGTTATCTTGAAATGAAAACAATGTCATGATGTGCAAAAACTGATTTGGACATTATCTGAACAATATTCTGGACTGTTTGCTGTTGAAATGAAACAAATGGTTTTGACTAATATATGGCATGTACATGTAAATTCGACTATTTGGACTTTATTATTTTGTTTATTTTATTTTATCTTATTTTTTCTTTCTCGGTCTGTTTTGTTATAAAGAAAATTCAGCTATGCTGTTGTGATACGAAATAATCTGTTTTAAACAAATGTATAATGTGAACATTCAAATTTGAGTTGGGAATTGGGGCGGGACTTTGATAAGCAGTCTGCTTTTTCCCGTATCCCTTTTCGGCAGGTACTGTGTTTGTTCAGGGCATATTACAGAAATTGTGATGAAGTGTGACTATATGCGTGCCGAAATAAATAAATAAATAAATAAATAAATCTATAAAACATTCAACCGCTCCGGAATCAATGGATGCGTCCACTTTGGCCGAGCGTTGATTCCAGAGCAATTGGACAGGTAATAAAGTGCAAGGGACTGTTTGAATAGGTCTCACTATTGTCCCTGCTTCCACTAGCGAGACCCCCCACTTCCCCTAAATTTCGGGCACTGAGCTCTTGTGTGCCCCTTCGCCTACAGTAGTGGCACCACTCCTCGCGCGACTTAACTTGCAGGGGGCTCGCGCAGAGCAGAACTATCCACCTGCATAGGCTCCTCTCTGTTAAGAGAGGAGTGGGCGGAGGAGGGGGCCGAAGGCGTTACAGGAAATGAGGGGAAATAGCGAGTAGAGCGGTCTCTCTTCTCACCTCTCTCTCTCTCTCGCTCCCTCACACGGTTATCAATACGGATGGCTGTGGAAACCAGGGCATCAAACGTAGCAGGTGGTTCCGAGCACTGCCAGGGCGTCATCGATGGGGTCCAACAACACGTTAATAAAAAGCGAAATAAGTGGAGCCTCAGACCATCCTGTCTTCCCTGCCAGTGCTCGGAACGCGATGGAGAAACCTGCTACAGTATCGCTACCCTGGCAGAGACGGGTTAACCTCATGGCGGCCTCCTGACAAGAAATGTTGCGATCGAAGACTAACGCCATATTTCCTCCATCAGACTATCTGCATTGTTTATGACAGGGGCGTCAGCCTGAATCAGGGGGTCTGCCCAGGCGAGGGCGGGTCCCGGTGAGCAATGATAAAATAAATGCTACCCGGGAATCATGGGACGTAAACTGTGAGGGCTGAGCCTAAAAAAAAATTAAACACTGGGACAAAAAGCCCCGACACTTCCCCGACGCCCCATCATACCGGAGGGGCAGCTGGAGTTTGGGCTCCCTAACAGTGAATGGGACGGGCTGAGGAAGGGGATTCTCAGGGACTGGTGCTTGTGTACACGCGATCGCCAGGAGGCGGAGACCGTCTGCCAACTCACGCAGACAGTCCTCCTGGCGGCACAGCTGATTGGCCCTGTTGCGTTTGCACGGCCTGTTGTTGTGCCTGCAGAGCACGAATGCCCTCCTCATGAAAGGCCCAAGCTGCGTGCTGCCTAGCCAGCACCTGGTCTATCCCCTGCGGGGTCTCTGGTGCCTCCATCAGACTTTTGTGTTCTGTAATGAGTCGGGAAGGGACGACCAGACGCGACCGAGAGAGGATCAAAAAGTTGCCCACAAGAACTGGGAACCACTAAATAGGAAAGAAAGGAAGGGCCGCGAACAAAGCAGCAAAAATAAACAAATGGGTAAAAACTCCCGGCGTAAAGCCAAAGAAAAGCGACCCAGAGAAGTGGGCGAAAAGCTCGCAGACTGGAGCAGTAAATAGAGAAAGAGAAAAGGAGTAGCCTCTAGCTCAATAAATGATCAAAGAGCTTAAATAAAGAAGCAAACGGAAACGAGGCGAAACCGAGGTTACAATCTCAAAAAGAGACAGGGAAAAGAAAGCCAAGGAAAGGACTACGTTTGAAAGGAAAAAAAAACTTCTTAAAAAGAAACTCCTAAACACACTAAGGCAAGTCCAATGTACACCTTCAGCAATTAGCCGAAAGGACAAGTCGTCACCTGAAATCCTACACCGCGTACCTGGCTTGACGTGGCAAAGAATGACACATAAGCCCAGAGCAAGGGAGTTGCCGTGCTTAAGTAGTCCACGTGCACCTGTAACTCGTAACCAATAATTGGCCCCGGAGAGGAAGAAAACATGACAGAGCAGGCCGCAAAACCATGACAATCTGGGATGTGATTTGTTAGCGTGCGGACCGTCCGTGTCTCACCTGCAATCTTGGTAGTGATGCGGGTGGTGACGGGGGGTCCAAACCCCTTGTTGGTGCTGGCTTTGAGGGTGAAAAAGTATGTGGTGCCGGGATAGAGGCCTTCGAAGAGATTCCGCGTCTCGTTGCGAAGTTTGAAGACTCTGCCCCTCTGGGTGGACAGATCGGCGCTTGGGTCAAAGGAGCTGAGAGCCTTGTAGGTGATCTACAGAGAGGAAGAGAATGTGGCTGCCATCAAAATCCCTGTTAGCATTCATCAGTTACAGGCAAAAGATGAAACTATCAAAATCCTCATTAACATTCAACTATTATAGACCAAAAAAAACCTCATAGAATTCATCAAATGCGGACAAAAAAATACTCTCAAAAATCCTGTCATTTTCATTGGTTACGGACAGAACAATTGGCAAAATAAATCCCAGTTAACGTTCAACAATTACAGATAAAAGAAAACAAAAAGAATGACAACCATAAAAAAAATCCCTGTCAGCATTCACTAATTACAGACAAAAACATTACTGTCAAAATTGAAGGCAACATTCATCAAATACAGAAAAAAAATAACCACCATCAAAATCCCAGATAACATTAATCACTTTCAGAAAAAATGACCATAAAATCCCCTGCTAACATTCATAAATTACTGAAAAAAACACTACCATAAAATTCCCTGCCAACAGTCGTCAATTACAGAAAAAAAATGAATACCATCAACATCCCTTATACCCTTCACCACAGAAAGAAAGGCTACCTTTAACTACTTCCCCTGCTAGTGAGACAAAAATGACAATGTTTTAAGTGATTATTAGGGTTGACAAAGCCAAAACCTCAGGGTAATTAATGTAAGTGTGCTACAGCTTTGGCTATGTAATGACTGCGCTTACTAACAAAGCACATTTGTACTGTAAACCAGGGGTCAGCTGGTTCATATTAATTCACTGTTCTGGTATCTTTTAAAGCTCTTTTCTAGTGTGTGGATGGGCCCCACAGTCTGGTATCTGGTAAGGCACTGTTCCAGTGTGTGCATGGGCCCCACGGTCTGGAATATGTTAAGGCACTGTTCCAGTGTGTGGATGGGCCCCACATTACATTACATTACATTCATTTAGCAGACGCTTTTATCCAAAGCGACGTACAATAAGTGCATACAGAGACATCATCAAGATCACTACAGAACAGACAAGACAAAGCATATCCTTCCCATAATGTAGCAGCTATCCCTAGTAATGAACGTTGACTGTAGTTCACAGTAAGCTGTGGGTAAATCAGCTATACTACACTTCTATTCTAAATACTATTATAAACTATAACAAACAGACAGGAAAACACAGAGAACTAATAAACACAGGGAACTGATATCCCTAGGTTAGAATATCAGTCAAGGTGGAGTCTGAAGAGGTGTGTCTTCAGGCCTCGACGGAATGCAGGCAGGGTTTGAGTAGAACGTAGGGGAATGGGAAGTTCATTCCACCACTGAGGAGCTAAGGTGGAAAAACTCCGCAGTCGGGACGAGCGAGTCTGGTATCTGTTAAGGCTCTGTTCCAGTGTGTGGATGGGCCCCACAGTCTGGTATCTGTTAAGGCACTGTTCCAGTGTGTGGATGGGCTCCACGGTCTGGTAAATTTTATGCACAGCATCCTTGAGTCTGAGAAAGGTGCATTTAAATGAAATCTATTATTATGATTAAGTGTGTGGATGGGTTTTGACTATCTGTTTCATGCAGAAAGAGAGACATCCAGATTGGAATGACTCAATAACAAACTAAAATGGGATGGCCAGAGATATCAAAGTGTTTGATGTCCAAACTCACACAGTTGTTGAAAGCCTGTGCTGCATTGTGTGTTCCCTGATGTTTGTGCAAACTGATGACTCGGGTTGGGGGGGGGGGGAGTTGTGGGCAATCAAAATATTTCAGACTGACACTTCACAGTTGAGCTGCATTACAGAATCCAAATGCAGCAAACTGACAGCTCAGCTCCAGCGGAAGATTGGGCTTAAGAGGGCAGCGTGGTGAATGGCCGATTCGCCACGGTCCCCGACAGCGCCGTAACCACGGGCAACGTAAAGCAGTCAGGGGAAGTGACTGCTCAAACCACACTTTTACCTGACAGCGAAAGAGAGAGGGGTCGCGAGGGGGTGGGGGGGGTGTCTTAAATCAGTTGTGAAGGACACATCCCGGCTGGACGGAATGTTCCGGAATGGAAAAAGTTGAGCTAAACGTATTCCTACATTCCAAGAAAAAAGGAATGGAAAAGTGGGCAAATGATGTTGAATGCAAATTAACCTCTTGCGTTGGAGTCGTAGTTTAAATGTCAGATATGGGAGGGAAAATCGGGAGCCGATAAATTGAAGTTATTGAATAAAATATTATTATTTTGTCACATTACTCTGGTTTCCCTCACAAAACGCAAGAACTACTGTGGCCATGCGATGAAAAGTATAAACACACAAAAAAAAAAAAACCCTCGGTTTGACTTTTCGCATCGGAGAGAAATTACACTTGTCAGCCTTCATTCTTAGGCTGTTCTCAGATTCGTGGGGGGGGGGGGGGGGGGGGGGGGGGTACTAATCAAAACAAACTCAAAGTCCAAATGACAGCTCACTTTTTGTCTTTATTTGAATCTCTTTCATTATTTATTTCCCTCTTGCTTTATTGTATGCATTACATATACAGCACATTGTTAACATAAATCTGTGGTCATTGTCATGTTTTAATGTCGTCCCCAGCGCGACTACAGGTCTGTTGCCGTGTCCGTTCCAGAGTGCTGATATAAAAACCAGCCCAAAGCTAAACCCGTGAGATATTTACAGCAGAATACCTCACCCAGCAGCCGCACAGCACCGGCTCAATCACACGCTCATATATCACCTTCCTCTTCCTCTCCTTATAACGCTCTCCTGGTGTGAGGAAGGCCTGATTAGGTCCAATAAAACACCACAAATGATTCAATGTTTATTATCGCTGCACCTTTCCCTCACAATTTATGGAAACCTCGCAAATTGAGTGAAAATGCAATTCCTCGCTCTTTTTTTGGGGCAGTCCCTCCCCCCCCAAGTGCAACATTCACAAAGAAAAGCCGTTTTACTGCAGGCGTGAGCCACAGAGGGGCATTGTGGGTAATGTGCAGACAGCGGCGTTATGCTTAAGCCCTGGGACTAAAGCAGGAAGTGTGACGGACTTTTAAACAAAACAAGGGTCGTGTGAAATTTTGCGGTTTTACAAATTTCACAAAACCCTTCCCTCTCTTTAACTGACAGGTCTTGAGATGTGCCCCTTGGCGGTGGTCCTGTTAAGGCTTACCTCGGTACGGCCCAAAGTCATACACCCAACTGACTGGGGAGAAAACAATGCAAATGTGCCTTAAACTCCTCTTATTTCATTCGATACAAGGTACACCTTGTGTGAGAATGGTTTAGAGCAGGGCTGCCCAACCCTGGTGATCTACCGTCCTGTAGGTTTTCACTCCAACACTAACAAAGCACACCTCATTCAACAGCTAGGCTGTGTCAGAATCAGCACCCTTCCATACTATTGAGTGTGCTTGTTGAGTAGACTGGACGAGAAAGGAGTCGAGTAAGCAAAATTGTCTCACACTGTAGTATACTTAAAACCCTCAGATGATGCACTTACTTCCGGGTTTTCTCTGAGTATATACAGGAGCATACTTTTCAAGAAGTATACAAACATTCACACTTTCCTTCAATAACAACAAAAACAACGCGTGACATGGCCAGGTGGGACGCCTCACGACACTTTCACAGTACGGTTGGAAAATAGTATGGAGCCTATTTTTTGTTTTGCATACTGCACGTCGCGTACTAAACAGCACACAGTAAACATCACACAGCTGCTCGTACACAGTGCACGTGAGACAGGACGCCGTAGATATGGCTCTGATTCGGACACAGCCCTAGAGCTCTTGTCAAACTGCTAATTAATAGAATCAGGTGTGCCAAATAAGGGGAATGCAAACCAGGATCAAATTTGTAGCAAACACTGGGCTTCCATTGCATACTCTTTCACAGGCTTTCCTTTTGTTAAACACCTGTACTGCGCCCAGGTGACAGTCAAATGGAACACAATCTATGACTGAAGTGAATGAGTGAAGTGAGATTGTACTTTCGCTCGCTACACACAAGCGCGCCTTCATGCGCTCGCAAAGCTACCGTCTCCAGCCGCTCAATCCAAGCACCACGATATCTCATTGGAGACATAGGGAGACAATATGTGGCATGAAGACGGGGCCCCTTACAGCCTCCGTCCCTTATTTACATGAGCTCAGTTCAGTTCTATTCAGTTTTATTTGCGCTGTGCCATTTCACAAAGGACCAGCGTCTCAAAGAACTTCAGAGACGTTCCGACATTCCCAAGAGCGATCCAGGTGCCACAGAGGCAAAGGGAAACTCCCTGGAGGAAACCTGTGGAGCTCGGCTCAGGGGAACAGCCACCCACTCCTGGCAAACACTGGAAAGGCTAAAGTGGAAACAAGACTATGTTGGAATCTGGGCTAACCTTCCTATTATGGAAAATGTCTTTTTTTGTTTTTGTATAACTTCAAATTAGTGATTTTCTTCAGCAAATGCCTTTAAGACATTCTAGAGAATTAGGGAAATACATGCAATTAGAAATAGATGCAAAAAAGATATTTGGCGGGACTTATCTCAAAGATAAAAACTGACACAAGATGAGATTGTGACCTATATTATAATTTATATTATAATAATTTGTGTGACCAGATTGTGGTGGTCTATTCCATTTTTTGCACCCCCCCGCCCCCTCCCTCCATAATTTTTGTTGCTTTGTTTGTCTTTTCAAATATATTGACCCATAACAACACATTAACACAAATGGCAGTAAAATGCTAACATAATAAGAAGGTTACAGCAACAGTTAGTGCATAGTTTGTATTACGCCATTACAGCACTTTGTTCAAGCTATTGGACATTATGTCAGAAGAAAAAGAAACTCGACTGTCTTGAACTACAATCAGAACTGAAGTAAAATATTTTGCCTGCTGAACGCAGCGGTAATAAAAGGTACAATAGCACGTTCCCGTCTTGCTGAATTGCAACTCTTCTTCGAGTCTTGCGAGTCCTTATCGTGTTTATTTGTCGTTTATTTTAATTGCCTGATTTAATCCAAAACTAATTTTGCAAAGTGGCAATGTTTCCAGTTTGTGTTTGCATGAAGAAGCGCCCAGGAATACATGCTGTGTATACAGAAGAATTTGGAGATAAAGGTTCCCTTTTTAAGCTGGGATTTTGCATACACGCATTGCCCACAACCCTGGAATTTACAGCAGTCACGCACACATCTGATAAATCAGTTTTACCAACTCACATACTGGATTAAAACTCGGCACTTGGTACTCTGCAATTGGTACTGAAAGTTGCTTGCTATTCATATCATGGCTGCAAGCAATTAGAATTGACACAATAGATAAAATGTGTACATGACTGGACGGTGACAGTTGGGTTAGTCAGTAAATTGTTTCAAATGCCAAAATGGGTGACGTGTACGTGACCTTGAATCCCATCCACGAGAGATCGGTCTTCACACACATATCCCTTAAATGGGACGTGATTCTGTCCAGCAGAGAGGTCTGGAGATGACTGGGAAGTGGCTCTGGAGGTAGGCTTAAACAGATACCTTGGTCTTAAAAACAATCTCAGTCTTTACTGAGGTCTGAAACCTGCTTCTGAGAATGTGCATAATGTCACAAGCAGGTCTTTGCTGGATGAGTCCCATTCCATTGCATTTAAGTGGAGCTGGGAGCATACGGAGCAGGTCTTTGCTGGGAGAGTCCCATTCCATTGTGTTTAAGTGGAGCTGGGAGCATACGGAGCAGGTCTTTGTTGAGAGAGTCCCATTCCATTGAGTTTAACTGGAGCAGGGAGCGTACGGAGCAGGTCTTTGTTGAGAGAGTCCCATTCCATTGAGTTTAACTGGAGCAGGGAGCGTACGGAGCAGGTCTTTGTTGAGAGAGTCCCATTCCATTGAGTTTAACTGGAGCAGGGAGCGTACGGAGCAGGTCTTTGTTGAGAGAGTCCCATTCCATTGCGTTTAAGTGGAGCTGGGAGCATACGGAGCAGGTCTTTGCTGGGAGAGTCCCATTCCATTGAGTTTAAGTGGAGCTGGGAGCATACGGAGCAGGTCTTTGTTGGGAGAGTCCCATTCCATTAAGTTTAACTGGAGCAGGGAGCGCATGGAGTAGGTCTTTGCTGGGAGAGTCCCATTCCATTGAGTTTAAGTGGAGCTGGGAGCATACGGAGCAGGTCTTTGCCTGGGAGAGTCCCATTCCATTGAGTTTAACTGGAGCAGGGAGCGCATGGAGCAGGTCGTTGCTGGGAGAGTCCCATTCCATTGAGTTTAAGTGGAGCTGAGAGCGTATGGAGTAGGTCTTTGCTGGGGGAGTCCCATTCCATTGAGTTTAAGTGGAGCTGAGAGCGTATGGAGCAGGTCTTTGCTGGGAGAGTCCCATTCCATTGAGTTTAAGTGGAGCTGGGAGCGTACGGAGCAGGTCTTTGCTGGGAGAGTCCCATTCCATTGAGTTTAAGTGGAGCTGGGAGCGTACGGAGCAGGTCTTTGCTGGGAAAGTCCCATTCCATTGAGTTTAAGTGGAGCTGAAAGCGTATGGAGTAGGTCTTTGCTGGGAGAGTCCCATTCCATTGAGTTTAAGTGGAGCTGGGAGCATACGGAGCAGGTCTTTGCTGGGAGAGTCCCATTCCATTGAGTTTAACTGGAGCAGGGAGCGCATGGAGCAGGTCTTTGCTGGGAGAGTCCCATTCCATTGAGTTTAACTGGAGCAGGGAGCGCATGGAGCAGGTCTTTGCTGGGAGAGTCCCATTCCATTGAGTTTAACTGGAGCTGAGAGCGTATGGAGTAGGTATTTGCTGGGAGAGTCCCATTCCATTGAGTTTAAGTGGAGCTGGGAGCGTACGGAGCAGGTCTTTGCTGGGAAAGTCCCATTCCATTGAGTTTAACTGGAGCTGAGAGCGTATGGAGTAGGTATTTGCTGGGAGAGTCCCATTCCATTGAGTTTAAGTGGAGCTGGGAGCGTACGGAGCAGGTCTTTGCTGGGAAAGTCCCATTCCATTGAGTTTAAGTGGAGCTGAAAGCGTATGGAGTAGGTCTTTGCTGGGAGAGTCCCATTCCATTGAGTTTAAGTGGAGCTGGGAGCATACGGAGCAGGTCTTTGCTGGGAGAGTCCCATTCCATTGAGTTTAACTGGAGCAGGGAGCGCATGGAGCAGGTCTTTGCTGGGAGAGTCCCATTCCATTGAGTTTAACTGGAGCAGGGAGCGCATGGAGCAGGTCTTTGCTGGGAGAGTCCCATTCCATTGAGTTTAACTGGAGCTGAGAGCGTATGGAGTAGGTATTTGCTGGGAGAGTCCCATTCCATTGAGTTTAAGTGGAGCTGGGAGCGTACGGAGCAGGTCTTTGCTGGGAAAGTCCCATTCCATTGAGTTTAACTGGAGCTGAGAGCGTATGGAGTAGGTATTTGCTGGGAGAGTCCCATTCCATTGAGTTTAAGTGGAGCTGGGAGCGTACGGAGCAGGTCTTTGCTGGGAAAGTCCCATTCCATTGAGTTTAAGTGGAGCTGAAAGCGTATGGAGTAGGTCTTTGCTGGGAGAGTCCCATTCCATTGAGTTTAAGTGGAGCTGGGAGCATACGGAGCAGGTCTTTGCTGGGAGAGTCCCATTCCATTGAGTTTAACTGGAGCAGGGAGCGCATGGAGCAGGTCTTTGTTGAGAGAGTCCCATTCCATTGAGTTTAAGTTGAGCAGGGAGCGTATGGAGGAGGGTAGGAGTTCACCATCTATCCCTGAGGTGCAGAAGCACACAGAGGTCTCTGCTTTGGAATGCTTATGGACAGTCTGGCCTGCAGCACTGCATGTGCCCATTCAAACACAAAGATAAAGCAACAAATGCATGAGAGATTTCCCCTAGGGGGCGCTGTCAACACGTGACGGGGACATGCCAGACAGAGTCCGTTCTCCTGAACCAGGCCACCCACCGAGCTGATGACTCGGACTGCTGCATTTCCTGAATAACCCATCATCTGGCCGTAAGTAAGGCCTGACGCCCTAGCTCCTGCACAGACCCTGTGGCGTGTCCTCCCAAAGACGGCACGAGGAGGCCCGATTCACACCGAGGAGCAGGAGGATTGATCTTTCAAACAAATTCAAGGTTATCCTGCACGGCTTTTCTGAACAGCAAACAAAGGAAGATGCAATCACCGTGAATTATCTCAAGCCAAGCGCTGGACGCGGTGATTCTGCTAAATCAATGTTTATTACGGGATGTTAATCCACAATGTGTGGCTGGGGTTGTTTTGCGGAAACCAGTGACTCTAAGGGCTAATAATCGCTACTCCACGTGTACCCCTTGTCTTTAGCTGCCTTAAGGGTTCCTAACCAGGCTTTAGGGTTTCTCACCTGAGTCATCTTGACTGATGGGTCCCGTGATCTCTGGTTCAGGCCCAAATGACTGGGA
>CM056380.1:12327702-12357473 GCA_029718625.1 Synaphobranchus kaupii | reverse complement strand
CAGCCTACATGGCAACATCACCTGTGACATCTCAGCACATGTACAAGGTCTAGTCTTTTTTTCCAGGGCCTAGAGGTCTGTTCTGATCAGAAAGTGACAAATGGGGAGCAGGGCAAAGAGGGGGAGAGGAGTGTAGGGGTTTTCATAATGTTTTGGGGAAGTGGGGTGATGACAATGTTCAAAATATTCTTCAACAGTGAATGTTGCACAGCAGTCGGAAAACACAGGCATAGGTGTAGAAAAGTACCTCATGCATAATACATCAAGATAAAAAATATTCAGACAACTGAAGCTATTTCAAGAATATGCATAACGTTTACGATGATTATGAGAAAGCTGTGTGCTCCCGTTGCTTAGATAGAGCACATAAAAATGATCCATAACCATCACACCATACTATACATTATCCCAGAGTATACACAGTTGTGAACAATGGCATACAAGAGCCGAATGACCTTATGTCACACCAAGGCACACAAAGTGTCTAATAATGATCTATAACACTTGCATTCTCCAGGCTTTGTACAACCAATATAGGAAAGGTAATGGGGCTATTTCCCTGACATATGTAAGAATGGCTACCATGATTGGGAAAAGGAAAAAGACCATGTCATATAAATATTAAAACAACAATGTTGACCTTTTCACCCCCCCCCCCCCCCCCCCCCCCCACTGAGGCGAAAAAGTGGACTGTGTAAATAAAACAGGACCTCCAAGCCACGTCAAGAGGTTTCTATGAGTCACAAAGGAAAGGTGAACCATGCTAAAATGGAATGTTACTGTAAGAGTCTAGAATGAAATATGAGCCAATGACCTTGGAAGATGTGCAATTAATAATACAAATACTCACCTGGAAGTCCTTATAGTGTAGCCAAGCTAGTAGTCCACAGTACATTAATGTAGACATTTGAAGGTCCGAAGGGTGGAAAAAAAACATTGTTCATTATCAGGAATACTTCAAAAGCAAAAATATGGAAGAATATTTGTGTCAATATTAAATAAATAAATAAGAGTGAAATGTTAACGTAATTAATTAAATGTAAAATTAGTTTCAACATTTCATTATTTATGTCTTTATTTAATTATTTATTTCCACATTTGATTATTTCAAGATTTCTGGCTGATGTGTGCGCTGATAAATAATTAAATCTGTCAACATCTGCCATCAAAGCCAGTGGGCGGTCTCTAATATCCAATTGGTTGGTCGATTGCTTTTGCCGGTGTATTTTGAATATACTGTCGGCACCAGCGACTGACCCAGCTAGGGATGTTGATGTAATTAATTAAGTTTCTCACACTGTGGCGACTGAATTATTATTATTATTATTAGCGGATCAAACAGAAGCAAAAGCAACAAATCCTGACTCAGTGCTGTGACAAAGTGCTACTTACAGCTGGCTAAATGTTATCTACTGATATAGCCTGATTTAACCAGTCCATTTAGCCTGTATAAGGTTATATAAAGCTATATTAACAATGTTTATATCCACCCTTATTGCTAGTAGGCTGGAGCCATGGTAATTGCTAGCAAGATATCGTTGCAGGTTGGGAAAACCGATCAGTGACAAGTAGTGTCATAATAAAGTCATTAGTATCATAAACAGTCGTTTTTTCATTAATGTTCACATTTTTAGCTCTAATACCAATATCAGTATTGTTCTTAAATCAGCTGCAGCTCTTTTTGGGCATTGCTTGTTAAAATGATGTTTAATCAGTGTTTCCCCACAGGATTTTCTGAAACTGTGGGTGGGTGGACCCTGACCCTGTGGTGGGGGTCCATGCGCCCAAGAAGAAAATTTTGTCAATTTCAACAGCTAAATGTATCTTTGAGATTAAAATCTAGACACTAGATCCACAATTCTTTGTGATTGGAACATGGGAAATGGAACACGTGAAATATATTGAATTTTGGCTAGACAGCTAACATCAAACCACCAGAAACATGGTCTGATGAAAAATATTCAAAGATTTTTGATCGGTAGACAATACAGAAACGATCAAAAGGCATTTTAACCTGTTATAGTGCAAAGCTCAGCCCTGTCTTAAGTGGGATTGAAAACTACAATAAAAACAAGTTGAATACTTGTTTATTGACAAGAAAGCCTCTGAATCTGATTGGCTTGCTATTAAATCTTTGCTACCTCTGTTGATTCTTCCTCTTCGTCTTCTCTGTCTTTTCCGAGTAATTTAAAAAATGTAGATCATGTTATATGACGTAGAAGCCGAACGAGCCGGGCGACGCCAGATAGAGATTGTTCAAAAAAAATCTGAGCGCCTGCACTGAAGGGAAACGGGGGGAAACACAGCAAGTTGAATAACGTCAGTATTATCTTCCACAAGATACAATGTACATGAACTAGGGTATATTATTTTGTTTTTATTTTCAGGTTAGCTCGCGAGATAACATAAGTTGTAAAAAAAAAAAAATGTATCTTATAACCTTGTTACGTTAGCTGATGATAAATTAATATCGTAACACAGTCGAGAGTTTGGCTAGCTTAATGCTGAAACAATATGTATCCATTATAGTGTACCACAGAGGGTTTAACTTTTGCAAACAACTTTCACAAACATACTAACCACGTCGATGTCCTCAGAATGGTGAGGAGATGCAGCCGAAGGGGAGGGGCATCGACCAGGGTGAAGAGAGGGTCTTTTTGAAGTGACGGGGCTACGCTGCACACATAAGCCTACAATTTGAAACTGTGGCGGTTGAAATTAAACAGTGGCGGGCCGCCACATTTTAACACGTTAATGGGAAACACTGTTTAATATCAAAAGCAGGAACTCGGCGGGAGTCATGTTTAGAGAACAGGCTGGATAGTATGTTGATGGTTTTGTAGCTATATGCGACAGACTTGTAGCCTATAGGTGATGATGACAAAAAAAAAACAATGTCTAGGGGGTATACTACGAAGCAGGATTAATGAATTAGCTGGATAACTGCACTAAAACCTGGATCCATTTTTTGCTTCAGCACAAGATTTGTGACGGTTCCAGGTTTTACTCAGTGCAGTTACCCAACTAACTCAGTAGTCCTGTTTCGTAGTATAACCTCCAGCTGTCTGAATCTATTATTTATTTAGTACACTATTGAGCTTCCTATATTTAGTATGCTGTTGAGCTCCCTACATGGACATTCCCTAGATGGGGATCAGTCATTCAGGAGTAGTGAGCTATTTCGGGTGGTTTGCGAAAATAACATGTGTAAAGAGGTAACTTTAAATATTTTAAAAGATTAAGTAAAAATTGCTGTCAAATATCAGCCTTTCCATGAATATTAGCACTTTCCTTTATATTATTTACATTTTCCTTTCATGAAGGTTATTTTGTCTAACTTTTACTGTATTCAAGGAAGCTCAAACCTAAGGAAAATGTATGCCAAACTGTGTGGAATTGTAGGAAAAGTGTTTAAAATTAGTCAAATTTACTGGGGGACGGCCCTCAGACCTCCCACCTAAAGATTACGCCACTGGTACCATGTGACCTCCGCATCAGTGCTGCATGAATACAGTAAATATACAAGTAACTAAATTGTGCCCACCCATGACAGTTTGTCTGCCCTCCCACCCCATAGAACGGAGCCCTGGGGACAGGTCTCGGTTAGGAGGGGGGGTGAATTAAAATATATATTTTTTGCAATCCAACCTTGCCTGGCTAGAGCAAGATTTAATATTGTATTATTGTATCATTTACCATGTATGCCGATGCAGGACATGCATATTCCCTTTGCGTCTGTGTTACGATTTTGTGGTTTGCTTATTGAATTTTATGCTAAAATGCAAGCCCTTCCCTGAAACTGACAGGTCTCTAGTGTTTTGAGGAAAATAATTTTGGTGAAATACACAGACTCTTCAGGGCCCCTGGGTGCATCTTCAGCGCCTGCACTGCTGAGAGAGGCTTGCAGATCAATTTAAACACAACGAGTGCTTCTGGTTGGGGTCTGAATTTTGTGTTTATAACCACAAATGTAAAAAAACAAGCTTTCGGAGACTAGATTTAATTGACGTAAGGCACTTATTGTGATTAACTTAGTTAATAAAATACAGAGAATGGGTTTGATTTACCATGGAAATGTAAATCAACCAAGATATTGTGATTTTGTGTGGGCTTTCTTCATCATCCCCTTACCTTTCAACAAAACACACTAAATACATAGTATTAAAAGTACCAAGTAGATTAACTTTTAAGTAATAATTGTAATGTAACCTTAAAAAACTTACCTATAGTGCCCTTTACCTTATTCTGTGAGCAGTTCATGTAGTAATTACTTAAGTACAGTGTAATTAAATATGTAAATTGTCTAATCAATAAAAAAGCAATCTCATGAAGATCACTAATCTTCATTTTTATGTTCTCTCTCCCACTCCATCTCATCCTCTCTCTCTCTCTCTCTCTCTCTCTCTCTCTCTCTCTCTCTCTCTCTCTCTCTCTCTCTCTCTCTCTCTCTCTCTCTCTCTCTCTCTCTCTCTCTCTCTCTCTCTCTCTCTCTCTCTCATGCCATCCAAATGAATTATTTTAGCAAGGCCCGAATCTAAGTACCTTGCATCAGGAATCCATGTTTAATACTCCTAGCACTAAGGACCTGACGGATATGGGAATAAAGACATATATGCTACCAGCATGGCAGATGCCACATTCAGCAGAATCAATACAGCCATGTTTCAAACCATGGTGCACCAAATACAGATGTTTTATAGGGAGGTCAATAAAGATTAACAGTGGTTGACGAGGCAGCGGCCATACCTCTGAGGATAAAATACAACTGTGTCCTCTTTGACACGAGACATGCTTTTAACAAGCGTTTGAGCTGTCAATAAAGCACACAGTCTGCTCTTACTATGGGTTTACATGAGCCCTGTGGCAGGCCTCATAGGCTCATTTCTGCTGAGACTCAACAGACCTCAGCTATGGTTATCAGCTTTCCTGGCATAGAAACAGCACAGTCTCCTTCCCAGTAACCCAGGTGCAATACCTACATCAACTAATGAAGGCTAATAATGTCGCATTTTTCAGCAATGTAGAAACAGAAATAGGAGTGATAAGCTCCCCAATATCACAATTTTGCATTGTAGAAAGAACATGTGCAGTGTTATTAAGGAACAGTGTCTATGGCACACAAATAGACTGGTCAGCTAACAATGCTTGAGTCATAGAAACAAAGGGAATTTGAGTTAGAAATGTGGCTAGAGTTACAGCTGAATTTGTCCAACGCCAGGCCTAAGTGTAGCACCGACAGATTAAAACACAACAAATGTGTAGTATGGTGTATCAGAGATTAAAGGGAAACGTTGCCTTTAAAACATTTTTTCCGGTATATCTCCCTAGCCCACAATTCTCAGCGGAGTGTAATAAAACAGTCTTGCGTTTTAATCAGAATCCCCATCAACCAGGTAACTTGTTTTCTACCATATGAGTATTCTCTATTCGGCCCTGTTTCTTTCTTATCTATATTATATCAAATCCCCTTCTTGCTCTTAAATACAATAAAGTACAACTGGCATAGTCCATGCTGTGCAAAGCCTGTTATTAAATCTGCCTGAAGTGGCTTCTGGGAATTCAAATTAAAAAAGGTCCATTTTTATCTCAACCCCCCCCGCCCCCACACACACACACACACACACACGCGCGCATACTGCCTTCCCTTTCTCTGAGGCAGTTGTTTATTCAGCTCTACCTGCTGGCGTACATTTCAAACATGATGTGGATTCCAGGCTTCTTATAGTAAATACTAATGCTAATAAGCATAAGCGATAAGTCACAGCGCAATACTTTTTTTTCCTACTTTGCTATCATGAATGACAGCACAATAGTAATTTCAGGCTAGATGCCAAGGGCAGTCTACCTCTATCTACACTGTGGTACCATTCCTTCCCCACTAGTTAGGAAAATCCAAATGACATGCCCGGGAGGGTCCGGAAAGCTACAAATTGGTAAGTCAAGCAGAAAAATGTGTTGGGGTTGTACTACGGGCTACACTACTGAAATACACATTGTCCAGTGATACAAGTTATGGGTGAATGCTGGATGAGATGAGTACATATTTCTTTAGATACTGTACACTGAGGATTAAAGGTGAATCATTATTTATGCATGCATTTCTTTTGCAAAAATACTGATTTCACTGTTAAATCTTTCAACATGCAATCTTCATGTAATATATGTACCAGTGATGTGCAGTCAGGGCTCCCAAGTCATGCGGTAGCTTTTAATATAACGTATGTAAATTTGCAAATATGAAACTAAAGTTTGCACAGACACATCCCTGCCCAGATCAGCAGCACAGACACACCCCTGCCCTGATCAGCAGCACAGACACAGCCTTGCCCTGATCAGCAGCACAAACACACACATGCCCTGATCAGCAGCACAGACACAGCCCTGCCCTGATCAACAGCACAGACACAGCCCTGCACTGATCAGCAGCACAAACACAGACATGCCCTGATCAGCAGCAGAGACACAGCCCTGCCCTGATCAGCAGCACAGACACAGCCCTGCCCTGATCAGCAGCACAGACACAGCCCTGCCCTGATCAGCAGCACAGTCACAGCCCTGCCCTGATCAGCAGCACAGACACAGCCCTGCCCTGATCAGAGGCACAGACACAGCCCTGCCCTGATCAGCAGCACAGACACAGCCCTGCCCTGATCAGCAGCACAGACACAGCCCCGCCCTGATCAGAGGCACAGACACAGCCCTGCCCTGATAAACAGCACAGTCACAGACATGCCCTGATCAGCAGCACAGTCACAGCTCTGCTCTGATCAGCAGCACAGACACAGCCCCGCCCTGATCAGAGGCACAGACACAGCCCTGCCCTGATAAACAGCACAGTCACAGACATGCCCTGATCAGCAGCACAGTCACAGCCCTGCTCTGATCAGCAGCACAGACACAGCCCTGCTCTGATCAGCAGCACAGACACATCCCTGCCCTGTTCAGCAGCACAGACACAGCCCTGCCCTGATCAGCAGCACAGACACAGCCCTGCCCTGATAAACAGCACAGTCACAGACATGCCCTGATCAGCAGCACAGTCACAGCCCTGCCCTGATCAGCAGCACAGACACAGCCCTGCCCTGATCAGCAGCACAGACACAGACATGCCCTGATCAGCAGCACAGACACAGCCCTGCCCTGATCAGCAGCACAGACACATGCCCTGCCCTGATCAGCAGCACAGACACAGGCCTGCCCTGATCAGCAGCACAGACACAGTCCTGCCCTGATCAGCAGCACAGACACAGACATGCCCTGATCAGCAGCACAGACACAGCCCTGCCCTGATCAGCAGCACAGACACAGCCCTGCCCTGATAAACAGCACAGACACATACCCTGCCCTGATCAGCAGCACAGACACAGGCCTGCCCTGATCAGCAGCACAGACACAGTCCTGCCCTGATCAGCAGCACAGACACAGACATGCCCTGATAAACAGCACAGACACATACCCTGCCCTGATCAGCAGCACAGACACAGGCCTGCCCTGATCAGCAGCACAGACACAGCCCTGCCATGATCAGCAACATAGACACAGCCCGGCTCTGAGTCCATCTCTTCATATGAACTCTTCTGAAAGACCAGCCCTCACCACACAGTTTTGCAGACTTAGGTTAGTTCACATGTGCTTCATGTTTTTCTTTTGCTAATGAATGCAATGTGCAGACAGAGTCCGTTCTAGGCATAGACAATAATTTTGGATCATTCATCAAAATCAAAGACTAATCAAAGTCCTAACCTTTTCCCAAGCTTCTGAGCACAACCATAATCTTGCCTCAACCGTAACACTTATCATTTCCTAACCCTAGGCTTAACTCTAGCCGAGCCCTCATTTGAAACCTAAAACATTCTAGCTGTAGGAGTATTCTTAAATATCCCATTTTTCAATTAAAATTGATGAAGAACAACTGAAATATCAATTCAGAAAAATGAAAATTGGTATGCTCTGTGTAACTCGTAGCATACCAATGTGAGATAAAAATGCTGTAGTTTTTTTAATGTTATGGCCCCTAGCCCACTGTCTGCAGAAGATGAGGGCAGTCCATCAAGTAGCCCAGGATCCACAGACCGATGCTTCATGATGTCACTGTATTGTATTTCTGATATAAAAGCAGGATCAGCCCCTATTGATCACAGCATTCAGGCAAGCCAGACAACCCTGCACCTCTTCTGTGAGCGGCAAATACGCAGAATCCCTCAAGAGGGAGTCGCTCTCGGTCCTGATAAGAGGGGGAAACCGTATTAATGTAACACAAGGAATCTCAGGAGAGCTAAAGGAGAGAATAACATGGGGTGCAGTATTACACCACTATATACGCTGAGCACCACTGTGGATTAGATTTTTTTCCAGTGAAAATAAGACCAATCCAATATTAAATTACATAGAAAAATGTAATTTAATGTCTGGAAGTGCATGTGTGTGGACACACTGTATATCTGTATATAATGTTGGGGAAACTACTCTGAAAGCATGGTTTCTACAAACTAATTAACCAATGAATTCACACTGAAAGTAATTGAACTACAGTCAAGCTACCCTAAAGACAAATACAGGTTGCGAAACTGCAAAACATTTCTAAAAATTTCAGTGCAAAGCAAATTAATTTGTTTAAAAAAATATCTTAAACTAAACAATGTAATACAAATTTTTAGTATAACAAAAACAACACAAAATGAAGCGATTCAGGAAGGTACAATCAGTTGAGTTTTATAAAAAATACCAAACATATTGTGTTTGGTATTTGCTATGAAGATGATTTACATTTTTGGCTTGCAAAGCTCACATGTGAATATTTTTTTAAAATGTTGTGTTAGTGCAAAGTATTTGCTTAAATAGGGCTATGGCTGTCCCCCAGACATGGCACATGTGTGAGCAATGCCTTTTTTTACTCACAGGGAGAAGGACTGTACAGCTCAGTAGGGAGAGCCAGCAATGTGGGGCAGTTGACCGTCGGCAACTATAGGGAAGAGAGAGCGAGGCGGTATTTGGTCAAAGGAGTTTGGAAAAAATAATATATTTTCTATATTTTTGAAATAAAACAATGAATATGAGGTTAAAATACAGACTGTCCGCTTTAATCTGAGGGTATTCTGACAAGGGTCAGAAAGCGAAAGTCCTACTATGTGTTTCTTCCACCCATGAACTCAGCCAGCTGATTTCACTAATTAGTTCCTCCTGGCTGAAGAATTGTGCTAATTAGCAAATCCAGGTGATTGGAACAAAATACCGGGGAGGACTTTTACTTTCTGAACCTGCATTTTCCACCCCTGGACTTTGCCAGTAGGATTATCCAAAATTCATAGCAATATGGATGTGACGATATGAAAGACGTCGAGGAAGCAATATGTTTCAATGTATGTAATAAACAATTCATACAGCCTAAATGTATACTTGTTTGCAGACATTGATTTATTTATTTGGTCGTATCCCCTGGCAACGAGTGCGGCCTGAAGTCCTGTCTCATTAGCACATTTTATACCCTCGCTGCCCTGTGGCCTTGCAGACTTGAAATATCACTTCAGTCAACGTCATAGTACTGTTCATAAGACCAGAGTCTGTGAGGACCAAGGCTGCTAGACTAGAGTGAGGACATTTGGATTCAGCAAAAGACTACCATAAAGAGAAGACTACACCAGTATAACCTTAGAGGGTGCACTCCCTTTAATGCATTTCGATATTTAGCTAAATTTATTTATTTAAAATATATATCACAAACAGAAATAAACTGTCATAGCGGCATCGAGGATTGGTAAGTGCTTCTATTTCACACCTTGCCAGGTTTTTTTTTGTCAAATGGACTCATTTTGCCTCAAATGGAACCCCCCGCCACCGACTCCGCCAACTACCTGATACCGTCGTCTTCGTCAGCTAGAATATCTTTTGAAAGTGGAAACAGCATTTGTGACACCTCATTAAAAACCACCAGGAATCAGTGGACTCTGAAATAGGAACATTTCTGAAAACGGTAAAACACTATGATAATAAACAGGTGTTAGATCAAGTTGACCTCAGCACAGATATTCCTACAGAAAACTGGCCACAAGTAAATCACGGATATATCCAGTGAGGGCTCAACTTGTTTCTGCATGAAGTTAGGCAAATGTGTTGCATGCATGGGACCATTGATGCCTCATTCACAGTGTAAACCTTTAGAGATAATATTTAGGCACCACGCACTGCTAATATATGCACAAAATAATTAACAAAATATCTTAATTACATGTATAAATAACAATACTAAGCTACAATACATGACCTGCACATTTTGCCAGTGTTTGTGGCATGGGAAAAATATATGTCTAATGGACTGACCAACCTACCAACATGAAAGCAATAGAGCCAAAATGGCATACTCTGTGCTTTCTTTGTGATCATATTGTGATGTAGCCTATTGAAGCTGTGCATATCACTTCATCTGCATGTAACAATGTTCTGATAGAAAAATAAATGCTCCTGTAATGTCAATTCTGTATTGCGTACAAAATTGCTAGCAGCAAATGAGTTCAGTTCAGTCTTTATTTGTGTCCCCTATAGGGGGAAATTTGTTTGCAGCAACTAAAAAAAATCAAGACAGTACAACAATATATATGTACATCGTCAATCACATTCATACAACAATAGATTTGTCATGGTTTTTTAACCCTTTTTGCCTATGCGGTCGTTTTCCTTGGTGGCCACGCGAGGGCGCTGCTCTTTTGGTGGATGCTTGCTCCGCCCTGCTTAGATTGCGGAGCTGCTGTTAGCGTCCACACCTGTGCGTGGTCACCTTAAGTAAGGGTAGAACATACTATAGGGTACAAAAGTCCGTTAGAGCACAGAGTGTTAAAGGGCGAAGCAGAAGAGAGGAGGTAGTCATATCGAGATTAAGATTTGACCACACTGGTTTAAATAAAACTTTATTTTTATTGGGTAAAGCAAATTCACAAGGTTGTGCACATTGTAATATAATTGAAAACACTGAACATGTAATAATGCATTGCATAAAATATAAAGAAGAAAGGGAGCGTTTGCAACAAAGGGTAAGAGAGGTTGGACGAGGTTGGGATTTGGAAGGGATACTAGGAACAAATGGAGATAAGGTGTGGGAAGTACAGAGAGGGATAATAGAATTCTTAATAGGCTCAGGATTGTTTAATAGAATATAGAATTTTACTTTATACTTATAATTTTATTTATTAACTTAATTTAATATCATAGAATAAAGAAAATAATTGTATTTATTCCTTTTTTTTTTTCCTGGAATCCTGTTCTACATACTCCGGTACGGTAGGTGGCGGTATGCACCTAAAGTTGGTATTGCAATCCGCCAAAAAACACAAGGAAGAAGAAGAAGAAGCAGTGGTCACCTTAAGAGATATATAAGCCTACCGTTTCCTTCGTTCGGGGCTTCGAGATTGTTTGTTTATTGTTTTGTACTGTGGTGTTTTGTTGGCTGTGAGTTATTTGTACCATTTGGGCTACTCGCCTATTTTTACTCATTGCTGAGGCAGGGCTTATTTCTTGCTGGCTCTTTAGTTACTTATCTCGTAGAAGTATGGGACCGCGGATCTCTGCTCTATTTCGTCTTTTTGTGCTTTTCTCCGTATATGGAGTTTTGGGCGATTCTGTTCGGAACTGTAGTTCTGTTCGCCCTTCGGTACATGTCTTCCCATAGGGAGATCGGGCGTTTCGCTTCTACTTAGTTACTTAGCTCGTAGAAGTATAGAGTAGCAGTTATTTGTTCCATTTTCGCCTTGGAATGGTTTTCTTACTGAGAGACCTGGCGTTTTGCTTCTACTCATTTCCGTGTTACTGTGAGCCAGTTAGTAGCTTCGGTATGTTTGTTCCCTGTTCTGTCTCCTTCTCGTGGACTACGTTCCCCTTTGTTGTGAGTCAGGGTTTTATTTTATATTGAGAGGCAGTGCTTGCTATTTTCGATTAAGTTTGCGTTGGTCTGTTGTTGCAGCTGTCCTGTTCGCCTTTTTTACGATTTTGTTCGGAACTATTGTTCTATTCGTTCTCCGGGTGTGTCTCCTCGTATGGAGCTTGGGCGATGTTGTGGACATGTTTGTGTGTGACTGTGTGTTTCCGAAAATAGCCTCGGAACGTTAGCTCTCTGTTCCTTCACCTTGTTACATATTATTTTACTGAGAGGCTAGGGCGTGTGTTTTCAATTAAGCTTGCGTTAGTCATTTTGGATAGTAAAGTTATGGGACGATGGTGCTCCGTTGGCTCGCCTGTAAAATGTTTCTTCCCCCTGGGAGATCGGGCGTTTACCTCTTTGTTTTCTGCATTTGACTGCGAGCTTATTAAAGTAGTCATGGAACGTTAAATCTCTGTTCCTGTTCGCCTCGTTACATTCCTCTTTACCAAGAGGCACGGCGCTTATTTTATACTAACTCGTTTTGGTCTTTTAGCCGGTAACTGTCTTTGCAGCCTGTCCTGTTCGTTCCTTTTGGTACCTGTCTCCGTACATGGAGTTTGACGATTTTGTTCGGAACTGTAGTTCTGTTTCGTCTTTTGGTACATGTCTTCCTATAGGGAATGTTTTGCGTTTGACAAACGAGTCTTTGAAAGTAGCCTTGGAACGTTAAATCTCTGTTCCTGTTCGCCTCGTTACATTCCTATTTATGGTGAGGCAGGGCGTTTATTTTCTACTAATCTCGCGTTAGTCTTTTTAGCCGGTAAATGTCCGGTACAGCTGTCCTGTTTGCTCTATTCGGTACCTGTCTCCCTACATGGAGCTTTTGACGATTATGTTCGGGACTGTAGTTCCGTTTCATCCTTCGGTACATGTCTTCCTATATGGAAGATTGGGCGATGTTGTGGACATGTTTGTGTGTGACTGCGAGTCTGAGAGTAGCCCTGGAACGTTAGATCTGTTTCTTTCGCCTCCTCATATACAATCGTATCTTTTTGCAGTGTTTGTTGACTGTGTTTTTATTTGTGCCTTTACGCTACTCGCCCGTTCTTATGTGTCTCGTTACCGAGACAGGGCGCGTATTATTTCTGGCTATTCAGAGACCTGTCCTTGCGCTTCTACTTATTGGCGTGTGACAGTGAGCCGGTTGGTAGCGTCTGTAGGCGTGTTCGTTGTCTTGTCTACTCCTTTAACTGCGGGGTTTCCCGCCTTAGTGGCCTTAGGGCTTAAAGAATCCCCTTGCTGCGTTTGGCTCCTCCTACCTCACACGTCAAGCCCCATTACAAGATTAATTCATAAGCAATCAAACACAATGTGAAAAACCAGCATCCATGACAGCTGAATTTTGTATTTCACTGTGAAAATGTACCATAAACCTGATTAGGTTTGACAAAACCATTTACCACTAGTGATCAACCAGTGTGACCAGTATTTGTGCATTTTGTGTAAGGCCAAACACTGTACAATTGTATTATAATTTTTTTTTTATGCTACCAAGCTTTGCTTTAGCCTTTTTAGTCCTAATAACAATTTGTTATTGAATATGTGTGTCCTCATACTGAAATAAATTATTTATGGATGAACAGTCACAGATCATAAAGCGAAAAGTATTATATTGCATTTAGAAAAAACCGACAAACAGAAAGGAATTTGAGAATGACACATCACAAAACTGTCTCGCTCACAGATGATTTGAAAATTGCGGGTGCATCTAGGCTCCTGAAATGTGTGAAATTAAAATAAACTGGAGGGAAATGACAACAGCTCACTTTCTGAAATGTTAAAATCAAGCTATTTATCTGTTGTTTATATTTTTTAATCCCATCACCTCCCTCCCTCGTCAGAGGACAACTTTATTTCAGCATGACAACATGATGCATAAATATATTTTTAAAAAATTCCCAAATCAACTATTTGAAACACAAATACGATGACAGTCCCCCAATCAACCTCCCATCCTCCGTACCGCCCACTCCAAAAAGTGCCAACCAAAAACCTCTGACATTTCAGAAAATAATTGGGACATCCCAAATTTCTATATATTTTTTTAAATTACCCTCTCCACAAGTCCAGCATTGTAAATCCATTATTTTCTGAAGTGAGTGTCATGGCGGGGATGTGTGTCTCATGGTCCTTACCCTTCCTGTGTTGCAGCCAAAAAGGTGGCCGTGAAGCTGGCACTGGCTCGGTGCATCCTGGGTAGCCTACGGGTAATGTCAAAACTGAAAACGGTGTCATGTAGCCGATTGTTCCATTCTTGGAATCATTCATGTGAGCTGTGACCTCATGTGCCGGCTTTCTGATCAACTGTCCTGAGCTGTAATTGCTTTAGCGTAGTAGATCTGCATGCCGCGATCAGTAGACCGGCCGCTATGTCCATTTGTTCTAGAATTTGGAATCCTGGTTTATCAAGAAGTTTACCGGCAAACAATTTGCATCTAGGTATTTCCTGAAGCAACTAGGTATTTACTGAAGCAACTAGGTATTTACTGAAGCAACTAGGTATGTACTGAAGCAACTTCCACTGCATCCCCCTGGGAAGCAAACCCACAACCTCAGAGTTTCAAGGTCAGTTGCCTAAACTACATTGAATAGATGTCTGTACCAGCTCCTGGTTACGGATGTATGACATGTGCGCTGTGACCTTTGCCAGATGCAATGTGTGTGTGTGTCTGGGAACATACACAGGAGTCAGCTAGATGTTAAATGTCTCATCCCATCCTCTGTAGTCACAGAGTTGCTTATTTTATTCACTGCCTGCTAGGCTGGAATTCTTGTACACATTGACACTCCTTTATCTCGAGCACCTAGCAGCTGAACAGAGCATTCTGGAGGCTACACTGTGATCCTTTGCAAACCATGTAACAGCCTTTCCCATTGTAAAAGAGGGAAAATCTCAGCATTGTGGAAATCACACCTTTTATCCAGGGTGATATTGCTGGGGAAAGCATTGTAGTCAGGATTTTCAGACTCGGTTTTGGTTCCTTTGGTTTGGTTTGACCGGCACAAACTCTGGACCCTTTCAAGTCAGTTATATCGGGGTGATGTCAAGGCTAGTTGCTGCGAGTTCTCAGCGAAACTACCTGGATAGATAGCACTCCGGGTATCACAATTTTTAATTAACAGTTTTTGGGTGAACTGCCCCTTTAAAGCTTTAGGGAAGTTAGGAAAAAATAATACAAATATAATATTGAGAGGGAAGGAGAAACTGTTACAGATGAACTGTGTGAGTCAACCCAACAGATAAAATTACATTTAGTCTCGTTTACAGCAAAGAAGTACACATCACAATACAAGTTACCAGGACCATTTGATCTGTGGTCAGCTGATGTAACTTCCATCAATATTACATGTGCCTTAGTCTGTCACAATCCCACTGTAAAGGAAAGATTAGATGCACATTATGCCACTGGCTTGCAGTGAACCCCAGGCTAAGACCTATTCATCTTCAATGAGCCTCTAATGTTTGTTGCCTGATCCACAGACCAGAGGACCTTAAAAGGAATGGAAGGTAGTGCTAATCATTTTGCCACACCATGGTCTGTCCGCAGAAATATTTGAAATTATCATAATTACAGAGTGGAGGATTGCAGCCTGCATGCAAATTAGGGATCCATTAAATTTAGTTTAATACGAATCGTACGGGTCAACACAATAGCAGCTCCAGGAATTGCTACATGTTTAACATGAGGATGAACTAGACAAAGAATATAAATACCTTTGTTTTAGTGCCCAGACACCCTAGAAATACAGGTATTGCATAATTTAAAATGCAGGTCCTAGTAACAAGCTGTTGTGATCATGAGATCTATTTGTCATTTTGACATCAGTCTCTTTGAGGTACATGGTAAGAATGAACGTGCTACTCTGCAACATGATCAATCAAACTACTGCAGTTCAGTTAAACAATACTCTTATGGAATCATTCATTCTCTACCAGAGACTAACATAAGTATTTTGTTTCTCTATTAAAAATTGGTTGTACAGTGGAACCTCAAAGTGTTGATCCTCTAAGTTACGGGCATGAAACTAGAAGTAGCATGTGCAATCGCACATTGTAAAACTTGTTATCACTCATGCAAAACATGAGCAATGAAAAATGAGTCACACTTTTTGTTAATAAAATCTCAAAACACTATCAATATTAGACAAAGTAGCATGTCTTAGCACTACTGCTAAAGAATACAATATTGAAAATCAAACAGAATCTGATACGAAGAACAACAGACAAGAACAAAATCTTGATGAAAATTAGAAATGTTCTAATATAGCAGGTCACTGAAGAGGAAAGTTAGTCAGAAAAAACTGATTGTTTCCAATGAAGAAAAAAATATGAATATTGTAATCAATGAATACCTGCCGCCTTGATTATTCATTTAAACTCAGGTTTATGGCTACAACATGACAGTAGTCTATTGAAAAATAGGGGTACAATAATTTGAATATGCAATTCAATTGAATAAAGGATTTTACTTTTTAAAATATATATTTTTCATATTTTTTCACAAAATAAATTTCATTAGGAACTATTTAGAGTTCCAAGTAGCCTCCTGTTCAGAGTTCCTTTGTGTGTTGCTTCTCTATACTAATCATGATTAGACACCATCCCTCTGGTGGCAGTGTGCTCTGTCAGATATTTTATTTCATCAACTTTAGTGGCCTAGATGCCAAGCAACTATCTTCATTAAGACGCCATTTTGAACCCAACTGGTGCAAGAATGCAGAAGTCAACTACTCCTTTTCTGTAATGATCCAGCTCTGTCACCATGCTACTTGATTTTGTCAAATATATATGATCGACATTTGAGTTGAGAATTATCTTGTGACGCAGCATTTCAAGTCAATACTTTGCGGTGTGTCTTAAACTGCGCAACACTTTATCATGCATATTTTAAATGATAAAAATATGCAATGCTAGTGTAAATCTGTCAGGTTTATTGTGGTTTTTAATAGTAGAGTATTCTGCAATTGTAACAGGGGGCAATTGCAACACCATAAAATTGCACCAATCTGAAACAAGCTAGTGCTGAGATTCTATCCAGCAAGCTAGCTAGTTTCATGTGTTCAGGGTTGGGGACAATTGTAACAAAAGATTGTGTTACAATTGACCCCTGTTACAATTGCAGAATACTCTACATACATGTAAAGTTGAGTGTCTGTGCTTGCATTGATCCTGTATATATGCCACAGATACAGGCATGCTCTTTGGCCTCACTGCTTGCCAGGGATGAAGTGCTGCTTGTGGTGTGCCGATGGGGCCTGCGGTCTGCTGAGGTTACATTGGAGGTTATCGCTAGTCCACAGGTACAGAGCGGACGGTCTCGTGTGGCTAAAAGCCCATAGGCTCCCCTGTGGTAGGAAGGGACTTCTGCACCTTTAATACATGGCAGTGAAAAAACCATCAAGGCTGCTATCATGCCTTAGCCTGCGCATGCTGTGTATGAGATATCTCCCATAAGACCGTGCTGTTCAGCAGTTGCTGGGATATGAGAGGTACCTGCTGACAAATGCCTTCCTACCCTTACACTATATTACTAAGCAGCCTGCTGACGGATGGATTATATTGTTCCATTAGCCTGGATTCAATCAGCAGTTTTCCATCACAATTAAATATATGTATATATACAGTATACATATCCTTTCCAAAAAATTAGAATATCATGGAAAAGTTTATTTTTTTCCATAATTCCATTCAAAAAGTGAAACTTTCATAGATTATAGATTCATTACACACAAAGTGAAATATTTCTAGCCTTTATTTGTTTCATTTTTCATAATTTTGGCTTACAGCTCCAGAAAACCCCCAAAACAGTATTTCAAGAAATTAAAATAGTGTGTCGAAAATCAACATTTACTTCAGTTATTTCAGAGAATGAATGTTTTAGACTGAGTGTCACACTATCATCTAATTTACTCAAAACACCTGCAAAGTTTATCTCAGTTTGGTTCAGTATGGGGAAGACTGCAGACTTGACAATTGGCCAGAAGACCATCATTGACACCTTCCAGAAGATGGGTAAGCCACAAAAGGTCATCGCTAAGGAGGCTGGCTGTTCACAGAGTGCAGTGTCCAAGCATATCAATAGAAAGTTTAGTGGAAGGGAAAAATGTGGCAGGAGAAGGTGCACAAGCAAAAGAGATGACCGTAGGCTTCAGCGGATTGTCAAGCAAAGACGATTCCAAAATTTGGCGGAGATGCAGAGGGAGTGGACTGAGGCTGGAGTCAGTGCTTCAAAAATCACCACATACAGACGTTTCTGGGACATGGGCTACAACTGTCGGATTCCTCGAGTCAAGCCACTCCACTCATTCTCTGAAATAACTGAAGTAAATGCTGATTTTCGACACACTATTCTAATTTCTTGAAATACTGTTTTGGGGGTTTTCTGGAGCTGTAAGCCAAAATTATGAAAAATGTATATATACAGATCCTTTCCAAAAAATTAGAATAGCATGGAAAAGTTGTTTCTTTTCCATAATTCCATTCAAAAAGTGAAACTTTCATAGATTATAGATTCATTACACACAAAGTGAAATATTTCTAGCCTTTATTTGTTTCATTTTTCATAATTTTGGCTTAAAGCTCCAGAAAACCCCCAAAACAGTATTTCAAGAAATTAGAATAGTGTGTCGAAAATCAGCATTTACTTCAGTTATTTCAGAGAATGAATGTTTTAGACTGAGTGTCACACTCTGTACGTGGTGGTTTTTGAAGCACTGACTCCAGCCTCAGTCCACTCCCTCTGCATCTCCGCCAAATTTTGGAATCGTCTTTGCTTGACAATCCGCTGAAGCCTACGGTCATCTCTTTTGCTTGTGCACCTTCTCCTGCCACACTTTTCCCTTCCACTAAACTTTCTATTGATATGCTTGGACACTGCACTCTGTGAACAGCCAGCCTCCTTAGCGATGACCTTTTGTGGCTTACCCATCTTCTGGAGGGTGTCAATGATGGTTTTCTGGCCAATTGTCAAGTCTGCAGTCTTCCCCATACTGAACCAAACTGAGATACCTGTCCAATTTAACGACAAACCTGTAGAAAAACTTTGCAGGTGTTTTGAGTAAATTAGATGATTAGAGTGTGACACTCAGTCTAAAACATTCATTCTCTGAAATAACTGAAGTAAATGCTGATTTCCGACACACTATTCTAATTTCAAAATTATGAAAAATGAAACAAATAAAGGCTAGAAATATTTCACTTTGTGTGTAATGAATCTATAATCTATGAAAGTTTCACTTTTTGAATGGAATTATGGAAAAAAAAAAAGGATCTGTATATATACGTATACAAATTTTCCTTTAACATTTTCACTGCCAGTTGGCCAGTAAAAACACTCACACACGCACGCATACGCCATTTATTATTGAGTAGGCTACAGTGATTGAGTAGTGATTCTTCTGCGGGGAAGGTGAGATGTCTTCTGTTGTACGGAGCACGCTGCATTGCCATTGTTTGCCAATAGAGTCTTCAGACAGCTGCGTCCCACCGTGTGCGACTTTAAAGGAGACAGAAAATGAAATGCCACGGCAACCACAAGCCTCAGTTTGACAGGAATGGCATTTTTACAGCGTGCACAATGTATAACGTGCAATAAACACCTGCAAGCCAATTGAAAATGATGTGTTAGGAAAGCTCAGCTGTTTATGGCTTCGGGAGCTTAAGTATTCATGGCAGGGCCTCTCTTGAATAAGGCATGAGAGCAATACAGGAAGTCTTCTATCCAGCAACTCCGCTCGCAGGCTAATAGTGCTCTATAATTGCTCTGCAATCAATTGGCCTTCAGGGTCCAACTGTCCATCACACATATCCAGCCACATTTTAATTAGGTCCAATTAAGCCTTACAGTATCCTTAGTTTATTTCATATTTTTCCAATTTCTGTAAAGGGAAAAAAAAGTGTGTGACAATGTTGTGTCTCAGCAGTGGAGATAATATTCATTATTCTAACACAAATGCGATGTGAGTATTTAAATAGTTGCCTGGAAAATACTTGTTTTGCAGTATTTAAACAGTTTTAATTAAAGTCAATTAAAGTCTTTACAGTAATGTATCTCTGTTGGAGTTACACAACATTCAGTCCAAGATTTTCTAGCTTCTGTATTCAAAGTCGGGATGTGTTTTTTTATACTAAGAAACAAAAAAAGTCACATTCACCAGCTTAAAAATGAGGATGGAAATAAAATGAAAGTAACTCAAAATAACTCCACAAAACATCAAAAAACAAATGACCTTAATCAGACTGTACAGTAACAACAGGACAAGGTCACTTTTGATTTTCGGTTTATTTATAGAATAAGTCTACATAAATCATCATAGGATACATACGTAATTACAGCTGTGTTTAGTTTATAGATGGATAAGTTAACGTAACACTGGGATTAAACATGAGTTACAAGCATAGGGACTCTGAGTACTTGTAGTACTTGTACACCTTGTTCCTGCAGTGCTCTAAGTAGGATTGAGCACACCAACAGAAACACTAGTGAGAACTGCAGAATCAGCACTTAGCTAGCACTTCGCGGGCGAAAATGCATTACCATCGATGCCAACGGGCGCCACATAGTTATTTATAACTATACATACGTAGCTTGATGGTAATGAAAACACAAAAATACCTGCACCTATCACACACAAATATAAAGACATTCAAAAAAAAAAAAGCTTGTCCTGTTCCCTCTGGTTGTTGAGTTTTCGTCAGTCCCAGATGGAAAAAAGACCACAACAAACTATAAGTACACATATATGTATAGCAAATAGCTTCACATATTTCAACATTGTATCAAATTTCTTCTGAAATACTCTTTGGAGGAGAAATATATTAAGCTGAAGGAGCTTCTGTGTTGGTATGCTCATCGTAGATGGATTATATCAATTTGCCTTCTTTTGCAAAATTCTTCAAACAGCCCCAGCGCATATGCACGTATTTCTTTTTGGCTGATAAGAAAACTTTTAACCGTGAATGCTATACGCAGTTAATGTAAAATTGAAATTGTTGGGTCGGTACATATGCAAAATGCTAGCTGTCACATGATGGTTTGTATTGTACGCTGTAATATATTTCTCTCCCACTGACATTTACCTGATGTCTTAGAGCCTGTTCACCTATGTATTTTAGGTTCTCATCCCTCCCCTGTAAAAACTCGGTCGGAGATGCTGTTCCAGCAGCGCTGAGAGTCCAACCCCGACCACCTGACCAATTACACTTTCTGGCATGATGAGATCAAACACAAAATGGCCTGCTATTGTTGGCAGGTGAAAAGATGAGGCAGGCCGATGGTGCAGGATGCGGTTGCGTCTGGACATTTCCCGGTGCTTTGTTTGCAGAGATCGGCTTACCAGCTTCAAGGTAACGCTTCGAGCTTGGGGCCCCGTCTAGTTTTTGGGGCTTACTACTGAATGTCTTTGTGTGAGATGAAAGCCTTGTGGTCAAAGTTGGTCTTTTTCAGCGCATCTGAGCAGAATATTAAATGTAGACTGGTATGATTTCTGTGTATTCTTTCCCTCAAAAATTTTACTGACAGCTTTCATATCTGTCCATATGCATGTTGGCAGAACTTATTGGACATGACACTCGGACAAGTGAAAACTCCCTGTTTGTTCAGTATGAATGGAAGTGAGGCTGGCTCCCTGCTTGCTGAAGTCTGACAGTCAAGAAGCAATATTATCACTCAACCTTTAGACGCTGAATATACGCCCACACGTCCAGTATTCAACATTTAACACACAGATTGCAGAATATTCATGTCCACGCAAAGCTGACACCACAGATTGTCAATAGTAACCATATGTTCATTCATCCCCTACATTCCTTCCAGCCTCACTACTTCCTTAATCTCTCAGGTTCCCATTGGTAAAATGAGTTTCTGGTGCTATATCAGGGTTTGTGGATATTCAAGGTGGTGTGCCCAAGAACAGACACCTGTTGCAAGTGGAATTGTCATACCCATTCATGAGTATTTGCAAAATACATCAAATTGGAATGTTTCAGCTTGTATGGTTGTGAGACAAACCTTTTAATGTTAGACAGAACAGACCATCTGGTGAGTTTATATAATCTGTGCTGATACTGCAGGTGGTGAAAAACCACCATTGTGGTTACTGGGACAACCACACGGATGAAGTAACGATGGCTTGGGCGTCAATGAAATGTTCATGTATGCTAGAATATAAACTAAAAATACAAGGGGGATATGTTCATATGCATCCAGTCAGAAAAGTGTATTCCTCCATTTTAAAATGTATTTTACAATGTATACTGCATACAATTAGTTATACTGTATGCTACAGACATTGTCTGACATATTTTTCTGCATATTGTAACATGCATTAATTTTAAGGAAATACGTCTGTCAGATGAATTGGGTCATAAACCAAATTATTTCCAAGATGCAAAATAAGCAGAAAATAATTGTTTAACATGTAAAATCTAAATTATTATTCCTGTGTCTCTCCATCAGAGAATCACCTGACTACAAGGCAGCTAATAGAGAAACTTTATTTATTCCCTGAAGTCTGAGATGTGAAAGGAAATATCTTAATTTCCCCGTGCCCAACTCTCCCAAATCTCTCTCTCTCTCTCTCTCTCTCTCTCTCTCTCTCTCTCTCTCTCTCTCTCTCTCTCTCTCTCTCTCTCTCTCTCTCTCTCTCTCTCTCTCTCTCTCAGTGGCATTGCTACAAAAGTGTAAGTGTTCTCTAAAAACAATTTCATTGAACAAGTAACGTTAGAAGTACATTTTTTATGGGTTAGTGCTATTGGTTTCGGTTAGCTTCACCATTCTAGTCTCATACGGCAAACAATAAAGGCTAACAATACACTAGAACTTACTTCTGGTAAGTTTTCTTACCACTGCAGTGAAGTAAAAAAAAAAGCCAGTAAACTACATTTTCTGTGAGAAGTTCACGTGCATCTTTAAGGACATTCCATATCGCTAAATTCTCCTCGAAGGAGCAAGGAGAGAGGAACGAAGAGGTTCCCTTGCTCCTTCGAGGACATACAATAAAAACAATGAAACAGTCAAAGCAACTAGCAACCGCAATGCAATAATCACAGTCTGTCATACCGCACCATTATGCCCTACCGTTCGCATGATTGGTGACTGTACAGAATGAGAATACACGGTGTTCAATTTGACTCTTTCTGTCTGTGGTTTAAGTGGCTGGGTGTAATGCCGAGAAAAGGCTGGCCCTTGTTCTTCTACCCTACAGGTCAGAGGCCTACCAGCCTGGCTTAGATCAGCCTTCCCCAATTTTTCCCTGCATGTCTCACTCTTCTTCAAAGACTCTGTACATGTGGATGCATTATCCAGCAATGCTGCTCATAGTTCACCAAAGCCCGAAGCTATTTGCTATCTGATGCTCTTTGTTTGAAGAGAAATGCGACTCTCTTCTCCGGGTATCTTTATCCCCCTTTGAACGAAAAACCAAACATCCTCATCGCATAAAATAAAAGCAAAAGCTTGTTTTTTTTTACTGATTCTATCTTCAACAGAGCAGGTGGCCGGACAGCTGACACAACCCTGAATTATTCACAACTGATGCACATGATTAAAATGACCCTGAATATTATATGGAATGGCAGCTGGTTTGGGGTCAATTCCATTTCAGTTCAGTCGATCCAATAAGTGCATTGAAATTCACGCCATGAATTGAATTTCAATTCAATTTCTGAATTGGCTGAATTTAAATGGAAATGACCGTAACCATGGTTGGCAGACTTTTTTTTAAAGCGTAGATTCTGTTCACAAATGCTTGTGTATGTGTGGGCAAGTTGGGGCAGAGCTAGAGCTATAGGGGGTAACCAACCTATATTGGCGTGAAAGAGAAATAACGGCTCTGCCTTTTAAATTCCTCAAAGGCAATATCAATTCAATAGGTGACACCAATGTTTCAGTATCATACCAGAAACATACTCTGTAATGCGTCAAATGCAAGTTAAATTAAATCCAAGGCAAGGAAATTTAAAACTCTCAGGCACAAATTAATAATACTTTGCCCTTTTCTGACAATACAATGGAAAAATAACTTTCAAAGACGAGCCAAGCTTATGGCAGTAATATGATTTCTTTTCTAGCCCAACTTTGGTGACCATAGGACCATGCATTCCTTTGGTTATGACTTGTGACAGAGATTGGGGAACGAATGTGTACTGCAAGCACCTCTTACCGTGGCAATGAAAACACAATATTTCCATTGCATGTACCAGCACATAGACAAAATAAAGTGATTTCACAATGCGAATGTAACCCTTTTCCATAGTTTTTTTCTTTTAATAATTTTTTTATGAAACTAAGGACCTGTTTCAATGAATCTCTTTGGAGCTGGAGTCATCACTGAAATCTAAAAGTGCTATAAAAACAAGGTTGTCATCTGAATTCAATCCTTAGGCATCATTCTTCTAAATAGCCATGGGGCTAGTACTTATAGGCTGGCAGTTATACTGATGAGGATCGGTTAACCTTTTAAACTGATGTTTTAAATCTTTTCCTCAGACCCACAGAAATTACAGTTAACTGGTGACTGGATAACATTCAGGGGATTTTAAAGAGAAGGATATCCAGTACAGAGTCAAACACAGACATTACATTTCCAGTAGTGAGTCTAATTAAATGCAAGATCATAACAAAGAACTCACAGTGAACAGTGGTGAAGGGTAGCTATCAGATGACTTATGAATGTTTATGTGCAACTTTATACTTAACCACATTTATGATTCGGTTGTGCCGTGTCATGTATCTAGTGCACCGCAGAGCCACCCTGTGTTTTATGAGTTTTTATTCATTACCGTGTCCTTCTCTCCAAACCGCATGAAAGGTTGTGGACCTGAACTACAGCTAGTCATTTTGAGTTTAGTCATCACGTCAATATCCCATCTGCCCTACCTGGAATACCACCCATTTCATGAGTATTAGTCATACGGAGGAGGGAGGGGGGGGGGGGGGGAGAGAATTGTCATGACAACAGGTTTTTCTGTGCGTTCAAATGTCGCAGGACAATTTTTAAAGAGGGAAACGCATTCTTCATATCCTTTTTCCATTTTAATTGAACGTATTTTTAAATAAATAAATACAACTTATTTATTTGTTCTTCCTGGAATACTACTCTCTGCACAAATGTGGGGGGGGGGGGGGGGGGGGGGGGGGGGGCTGGGTGGATTATTGCCGAAATAATTGTATCACAAGACACGTCAGCAGATTGGAACATTGTAAGTCGGCTTTTGGAAATAATTACCCTCAGTAGACAGCAATGTAACAATATGGACGCGAATAATCTGGGGTGCACACAGTTATGCTGTTTCATGAGAAAAAAAGAGGCCTCTGCAGTATTAGGCTTTCTCCTGTGATCATGTGGCAATGCTCTCCCCTGAGAGCCCATGTCTGAGAGGCCAGTCTGGGACTGCTTCAGCAGCCTGTGATTACCCTCGCTTCAGAGGCATAGGATCAAGTGTGGACGTAAATTAAAAACTGCCTCTTCGTTTGTTCCACAACACAGCTCTGACTTTTAATAACAAGTGGGAGTAGAAAAACTCCTGAACCAATTTCCACAGCCCAGAGACAGGCTAATTTGGGTAATGTAGCCTATATTCACCTTGCCTGAAAAAAAGTGTATAGTTTTACATTAAACTATTCTCCAACTTCTCCACCTTCAAACCTTGCTATTCCGTAGTAAGTATTCTGGCACACTGGGTACCTTTCATTCTCACTCCTGAAGTACTTTCCAAAAATGTTTCAGGGTTCATGTTATTGTCAAGCTCATTATTCCAGAAAAAAACAAATCTTACTGTATCCTCATATTCTAGCAGTGGACCATCACGCGAAAAAAGAACATTTGTAACTGACGGATGTGGAGAAAGGTCCAATATGAAAGTGAAGCCTATAACGTGTTTAAATACAGACACCTTTTAGACTGATAAAGTGTCGCGCAAAATAAATCAGTCACAAAGTAAAGGTGCATTTGTGTGTCCCTGACTTGCGGCAATTAAGACAGAGAGCTCGCCCCTTACAAAAGAGACAGCAGACGAAAAACAGCCCGAGCAACATCAGCCCTTATAATTCGAGAGACAGAACAAATGCTTACAGCATTTGTTTCCCTTTGTTCATAATTGACACATATTTTACCTGCTTCTGCGGCAATGGCTGTCCCTCTGGACGCACTGCTGAAAACTATTAGCAGTGCTGCCAGCTGAAAAAAGCTGAATCCCAGCCAGGTCTATGGCCATTATGCCGCCCTAGACGAGATCGCGGACCATGTCTGGGGGTGGGGGTGGGCTGACGCAACTCGTGGATTTGAAAAACAAAATTTCCCCTTAGTGTAGGGCCCCCCCCCCCCCCCCAGACGGATGACGCCCTAGGGCGACCGCCCTTGCCGCCTAGAACCGGTCTGGAACTGGCTCTGATCCCAGTTCTTGGTAATAGGGCTCTGGCTGGCAGCGTTCTCCTCCGGTGAGACCGGGCGGAGAGAGGTGGGCCGGTTCCAGCCCTCCCGCATCCCCGCCCGTTTCCCTGCCCCGCGACGCATCCCTCACATCTCTGACAGAGCGGAGAGAGGGCAGAACACGGGAGGGTTAGGGCCTTCGAATTGGAGGGGGGGGGGGTCGCCCCTTGCATTCCAATGAGGCTGTATCAGAAAACTCCCACCGCCAAGGTTAATCTAGATGTCAGCATCTGCTGACAGCGCAGGAGATTGCTCCGGGGCGACATCCCGTTTGAAGTCTTAATGCCGCCGTCCATTTCCTCCTGCCTCCAGGAAACGAAGGAGGATTCGTCTTTTTGCTGGGTGTACGTACGACTGCACGGTAAAAAAAATAAATGTACTCACGCTCTATTTTTACCCTCTCTCCTTGTCCGTTTAGGTTTAGGTCACTGCTTTGGGTCGACAGGCTCAAAGATTACCTTCACTTCCGGCACATGCGCACATACAGTACACGCGTATGCACCTGCACGCACAAATGCATCCACACCAGCGGAACATGCCAAAGAAGAAATTTATATCCTTCTGAATTTGGAGCAGTGTCCATGTATCATTGAGCCAATTGGAAACTATAAATTATGCATATTCTAAGCTTTAACAAAGCCACTACCGTGTCCTTATAAAATATACAATTGTTCTTACCTTACCAGTACGTCACACTATCTAGAGTATTTTGTCTTAATATTTATTGACGATGATTTAATGCGAGTCCAAATTATGTCATTATCGGAATTGCAAAATATAGCGGCGCCTTTCTGTTTTTATCACCGGCTTCCGTTGTGATGAATCACCTCGCTGTGTCGCCCACAAAAATACATAATCACAGCTTTAAATGCTGTACTTCAGGAGATATTTTTAATCAGATAAGGATTTTAATTGAAGTGCTTTGATTTCAGTGCTTCAAATTCAGAACACTATTTATTAACTGGGATCACACTTTCCATTCAGATATTGGTAAGTGCAGCATGGCACCCAACTCCAATATCCTTCCGCATTTATTGTGCTTCTCCTAAATTCTGTTACAAAAACATGGGCATCCGACTGCATTTTTGAAAAGCATTTAATGATCTTCATTAAGGCGTGTCACATTGGGTCAGGGGCATCAAGTGTGGTCTTAGTACACACAGAGCTCAAAGAACGCATTTTACAAGCGCAATGTTCCTGGTTTTCTTGGACCACTCCACGAATCCCATGTGAAAACAGACGACTTAAACCGTTCGTCAGCTGTGGGGGGAGACAGAGCGCAACTATACGGGCTATCTCCTCCGTGTGCCAGCCATCAAAATGCCACCCCCACTCCAACGAGCCAACATCTGACCTTGGGGGATTAGGACAGACAGGCCATCATATTTAGAAAGCGACTGAAGATCCACAAACTCATTTCATTGATAATTTCCACCCTCTTCTGCAAGGTGAAGCCATTTTGTTCACTGTAACCTTTGTCACCCCTCTTGTCATTCTTACTCTTCCTTGAGCATACTGCCCAGAACCTGAGTGGCAATCTCTTTTTATTCTTTTTTTTTTGGTCAAAATTAATCTATTTTCTTTGCCAATGACTTTAGAGGGCAACCAGAGTTTGCATAAAGATACATTTTCTTTATTACTCTCACTGTCAATATTATACTCCTTACTTGGGTCATTGAACACTGATTAGCTCTAAGGTAAATGGACTGTAAATTCTTAATTTTTCTTGTCTCTTCTGGTTGATACAGGTGCCCAATGACATTTCATAACTCATAGGACACAGTAACAGCACTCTTATCTCAGCCCGGCGAATGACAATGTTCTTCGCAGCCTTGTACCGCCCACTGTTCCATCTCTCTCTTTTTACCCTAAAAAGAAATAGACAAATCGTGGATGGAAAGAATTTAAAACTTGAAACATCTTCTACTGGGGTGAGAATATAAATCAGTATTTTGATGCAGTCTAAAATACATAAGCTACAGGACAAATTAGATTAAATTTTTTTTTTGTTTGGGGTGGGGGAGTTGGAGAGGGAATGGAAACATGTTGCTCTTCAGAAACTGTGGGGGGGGGGGGGGGAGGGGGTTTCCATAGTGACGTGCATTTGGCCCATAAATGAAAGGGGGAAAAAAATAAAAAATTGTGCGATGATTGTGTTGCATAACCACGGCGGCCTCCTCAGTGACGCCTTTCTCTGTCTTCACACAACAGGTGCACCGCTTCCTCCTCGTATCTGCAGCCAAAAACAAAGCCAAAGCGAGCTCTGTGCCTCCGCACTTCCTGTGTTCACAGCTCGGCGGCTCGAGCAGCCTCGCCTGCAGTCAGGAGGGACAATGGGGCGTACAGAGAGTGCGTTACCGCGCCATGAATGAGATATCACCGAAGCCTTTCCCTCCTCCCTGGAATTCCAAATGAGGCCGATCCTAATTGACTGCCTAACGAACCCTCTAAAGCGCGACGGTCTAAATTTAAATTGACTTTTATTTTGGTACCCTCCGTATTAAATTTTAAAAATTAGCAAATGAGTGGGAAGGACCTCCTTTTACATCCCACTGGAGGCTGTTTCCATACTCAAGAAGTGCAGGAAGCAGCAGACACCCTGTAGTGGTACTGCAGGTGATTTATAAAAAAAAAGGTAAAAAATCTGAAAATGAACAGCCTCATATTACGAAAGAATACAGCTTTAGAATACAGTGCAGTCAGCACGTCCCTTTCAATGAAAAATGTGTGTTTAATGGTCAAACTGCAAATTAATTTCCCTCTGGATATATGACACACAACAGACTGGAAAATTATTGTGGATTCAATTACATGTTTATCACAGGTGACGATACATGTTCCTACATTCGAGCAAATATTTGTAGCACTCAACGCTCTCTCCGACATTACTCAGGCTATAACCTTAGAAGCTGGAAGCAAAACATATTGGTTTAGCATGAAACCTATCGCACCTCATCATAAGTGCGTGATGTATGCTGTAATCTGCTGCAGTGGAGGTTTGTTGAATTATAACCAGTCGAGTGTGTTTATATTAAGTTATGACTGGGGTATGTGTATCTGAACACGGGGGACATGTTAGGTCAGTGACAGCAGACTTTGTTTACGAGCGAGAACCATATTAACAAGGATGAGGGGATGCCTATCAGGGGAAATCTCCTGTCTCGCACTCCTGGGACTGTGTACCCACACAGCCAGGTAAATTGTAAATCAATGAATAACTACATCAGGACAGCAGCAGGTAGGAACACTGAAGCACAAAACATCTTATCACATATCAATAGCCCTTGAAATTTCCCCTTTAATATGAGAAGAACCAGCTCACAAAGTATGGAAAGCCAAAAACAGGGTCACAAGATGAACAAATGTGTCAGCTGTCCTCGTTGGCTGGCTGAGAGTCCCTTTAAGCATTATAAACCTGAACTTAAAGGTTAAG
>CM056380.1:12169492-12327202 GCA_029718625.1 Synaphobranchus kaupii | reverse complement strand
CTTCAGCCTCTCTTCTCTTGCTCTCTTATCATCCATCTCTTGTAGTTCCGTGTCCGTGTATTCTGGCTCAGTCAAAATCAAATTCTTCATCTTCGTAATCATTATAGTCATCCATCATCCAAGTTTTTTTGTGGAAATTGTAACCTACGTTGCTGCAGGTAAACAAACGCAGACTGCTCAACTAGATAGTTTCGTAAACGGCCGGCACACCTTATCAAGCTGCAGTAGGCAAGTTTGAAAATACAGAAGGCTAAAAGACTTCCCTTTTGCTCTCCAATCTCTCTCCTAAGCCCCTCCCGCCAAATTTTGCTCCGTGCACATGCAGAGACGGAGGGGTTTATTCTACAGGGAGGATATTTTGTTTGTAGATAGTTGCCCTGATTGGAGCTCTCTCGAACCAGGGCCTGAAGGTGGTCATCCAAGGCCAAACGATGGGCCAGCTGCCCGTCATCCCTGACCCCGGGCAGCAGCTCAAGCTGGCGGCCATGCCCAGTGGAATGAGAACCTGTGTCATGAGGCCATCAGCGGCCTGTCCAGGTTGTGAAGTAGGACCCGGTGTCAGACTGCTATCTGGTGACCTCATCAGCAAATTTTCTTCCTTAGCATACAACTATGCATGAAATGTTATAGTTTATCAGAGTTTGTTTGGATCTGTCCCATAGTGTTTTAAATCACCTCTTGATACCATGCATGCTTTTCTGGCACACCATTCAGGGTAATTACACTGTTTTGATTGGTATGTGTACAGTATATAAACTTATTTCAAATGCCTTGGATCAAATTTTTAAAACTATTTTATGCTCATTTGCATTTCTCCACTGAATCGATATTTTGAGACGAATGGAGATGTTTAACAAAAAAGGCCAAAATCGACTCAATCGAATTGAGAGAATGTGATTATTACATTACATTATTGGTGGGCAGTCTTTATGGGATGAGACCTACAATGATCCTGATCTAGGGCTGGAAATTAAGGAACCATTAAGATAAAGCAAATGTTGAATTTGAGTTATGTCATCAATGGACCTCTTGTAAATATGTCATACAGATCATTAGCCTGGATTTAATATCATTAAACCATTTGTTAATGTTTGAAAATACTTTAATATATTTGTACATCATTAATTCATATTAACAACTACATTAGTTAATGCCAATTCATGTAACCTTATTGTAAAGTGTTACCAGATAGGCCAGTCTTTGGTAGTCAAACCAAGGGCTCTGTTCTACCCTCTATTGTCAAACTTTCCGCCTGACTGCTATTCTTCTACCAGTGATGAACAATTATTGCTGATTTTAACATACTCCTGATGTAGAGTATCGATTTCTCGTGTCTCTTTTTTCCAGCCTCACATTCAGTGTGTGCCGAACAACCTCTCTCCAGAGCCACCTTATTTCCATCATTCATATATTCATCATTCATGTCCTTGTTGTTACAGGACTGCTATAAATAAACTAAAACTTTTTGATCCACTACCCTTGTTATCTATTGTCCCTTTTGTGTTCAGTCACCAGCCCTGGCCTTAAAGGGTAAGTTCGCTATTTTGGACCTTGGACCCTATTTGCGGTCCGTCTTCCATGAACCTGACCCATGAAGTCCATTTTTTCACTGATCGGTCCAGTATTGAGTTCGCTACAGATTTCCTGTAGGCTCTCACTGGGCTACAATAGAAGTCAACGGGGCAATTAGAAATGTTCGATAAATGTGCTTTCATGTACAATAAATGAGACGGGAAGCTCAGGGTGTATTGTTACCGGTCTCAGTATGCTCTCCTGTGAAATGTATCTCAATCCGAACATTTTTACGTGCTTGGCATGGCTTGGAAGTAAGCATTTCTCTGTTGCTTGTTTTCGCTGCTCCCGCGGAGTACTATGTGTCGGGGGTAGGGGAGCGGGAAGGTGTGCCGGCCGTTTACGAAACTATCTAGTTGAGCAGTCTGCGTTTGTTTACCTGCAGCAACGTAGGTTACAATTTCCACAAAAAAACTTGGATGATGGATGACTATAATGATTACGAAGATGAAGAATTTGATTTTGACTGAGCCAGAATACACGGACACGGAACTACAAGAGATGGATGATAAGAGAGCAAGAGAAGAGAGGCTGAAGTTGCGCAGGTAATGTTATCCGAAGTCAGTGCGAGGTAGTGCGGTCGGAGAAATAGTTCTGTTTCAAATGGAACTGTTGTTTCAACGTTCGGTTTGCGTTTGCGATAGCCTACATTTCACAGGAGAGCATACTGAGACCGTAAGAATACACACTGAGCTATAAAAGCACATTTATCGTTGTTTTTCCATAACATTTCTAATTGCCCCGTTGACTTCTATTGTAGCCCAGTGAGAGCCTACAGGAAATCTGTACCGAACTCAATACTGGACCGATCAGCGAAAAAATGGACTTCATGGGTCAGGTTCATGGAAGACGGACCGCAAATAGGGTCCAAGGTCCAAAATAGCGAACTTACCCTTTAAGGCCAGGGCTGGTGACTGAACACAAAAGGGACAATAGATAACAAGGGTAGTGGATCAAAAAGTTTTAGTTTATTTATAGCAGTCCTGTAACAACAAGGACATGAATGATGAATATATGAATGATGGAAATAAGGTGGCTCTGGAGAGAGGTTGTTCGGCACACACTGAATGTGAGGCTGGAAAAAAGAGACACGAGAAATCGATACTCTACATCAGGAGTATGTTAAAATCAGCAATAATTGTTCATCACTGGTTATGGAAAAACAACGATAAATGTGCTTTTATAGCTCAGTGTGTATTCTTACGGTCTCAGTATGCTCTCCTGTGAAATGTAGGCTATCGCAAACGCAAACCGAACGTTGAAACAACAGTTCCATTTGAAACAGAACTATTTCTCCGACCGCACTACCTCGCACTGACTTCGGATAACATTACCTGCGCAACTTCAGCCTCTCTTCTCTTGCTCTCTTATCATCCATCTCTTGTAGTTCCGTGTCCGTGTATTCTGGCTCAGTCAAAATCAAATTCTTCATCTTCGTAATCATTATAGTCATCCATCATCCAAGTTTTTTTGTGGAAATTGTAACCTACGTTGCTGCAGGTAAACAAACGCAGACTGCTCAACTAGATAGTTTCGTAAACGGCCGGCACACCTTCCCGCTCCCCTACCCCCGACACATAGTACTCCGCGGGAGCAGCGAAAACAAGCAACAGAGAAATGCTTACTTCCAAGCCATGCCAAGCACGTAAAAATGTTCGGATTGAGATACATTTCACAGGAGAGCATACTGAGACCGGTAACAATACACCCTGAGCTTCCCGTCTCATTTATTGTACATGAAAGCACATTTATCGAACATTTCTAATTGCCCCGTTGACTTCTATTGTAGCCCAGTGAGAGCCTACAGGAAATCTGTAGCGAACTCAATACTGGACCGATCAGTGAAAAAATGGACTTCATGGGTCAGGTTCATGGAAGACGGACCGCAAATAGGGTCCAAGGTCCAAAATAGCGAACTTACCCTTTAACAATCCTGGATAGGATTAATTCTTCCACAATTTTTTAAAATAATGAATAGAGCAAATTAGACTTTTTTAATATACAATGAACAAAATTTATCTAAAAGAGAAAATAGCTCGATCCATAATGAAACCAGAATGAGTACACTGGATCATTAGCATAGCCTATCTATACAAATTTTTTATGTGAAATGGCAACAAATTGGATAAATTAAATAACCTTAGTCACTACAAGCAAAATATTGGGGAAATGGGATTAAAGCTGCAGTAGGCAAGTTTGAAAATACAGAAGGCTAAAAGACTTCCCTTTTGCTCTCCAATCTCTCTCCTAAGCCCCTCCCGCCAAATTTTGCTCCGTGCACATGCAGAGACGGAGGGGTTTATTCTACAGGGAGGATATTTTGTTTGTAGATAGTTGCCCTGATTGGAGCTCTCTCGAACCAGGGCCTGAAGGTGGTCATCCAAGGCCAAACGATGGGCCAGCTGCCCGTCATCCCTGACCCCGGGCAGCAGCTCAAGCTGGCGGCCATGCCCAGTGGAATGAGAACCTGTGTCATGAGGCCATCAGCGGCCTGTCCAGGTTGTGAAGTAGGACCCGGTGTCAGACTGCTATCTGGTGACCTCATCAGCAAATTTTCTTCCTTAGCATACAACTATGCATGAAATGTTATAGTTTATCAGAGTTTGTTTGGATCTGTCCCATAGTGTTTTAAATCACCTCTTGATACCATGCATGCTTTTCTGGCACACCATTCAGGGTAATTACACTGTTTTGATTGGTATGTGTACAGTATATAAACTTATTTCAAATGCCTTGGATCAAATTTTTAAAACTATTTTATGCTCATTTGCATTTCTCCACTGAATCGATATTTTGAGACGAATGGAGATGTTTAACAAAAAAGGCCAAAATCGACTCAATCGAATTGAGAGAATGTGATTATTACATTACATTATTGGTGGGCAGTCTTTATGGGATGAGACCTACAATGATCCTGATCTAGGGCTGGAAATTAAGGAACCATTAAGATAAAGCAAATGTTGAATTTGAGTTATGTCATCAATGGACCTCTTGTAAATATGTCATACAGATCATTAGCCTGGATTTAATATCATTAAACATATCTGATGCACCCTTGTTTTCCACTCTTAATCCATATAGTTAATGTTGTATTGCCTTTTTCATTAATTGCAGCTTTAAACTAAATGCCCCATTGTGGCTTTTTAGCCAATCAAGCATGCTTCTAGCTTGCTGTCAAACACAATACTCCCTTATACAAGGTTTTTGAGTGTACGTGAGGAATATGTAAGAAAGAATGATACTTGAGTCAGTAATCTTCACCTTACATTTTTATTAAGAGACAATTAAATTCATGTAACATTATTGCAAAGTGTTAGCGACTTTTTTGTTTTCTTTTATTACAACAATAAAGCACGTAACACGTGATAGCTAACACTAATGGCTAATAGCTGTTTCGACAATCTGAAGCCGAGCCAACACGCACCATTCACATAAAAATGAGTACATTTTAGCATATTATCACTAACTGGCAACCGAGCGAACTTCAGCTGAATAACTCTCAAACTTTCACTCAGTAGGCTAGATACCATTGCTTTTGAAATTCAGAAGTGTGGCTTTACCTGCACGCTGCTCTTTCTGTTTTTTCCCCCCCTTCGTCTTGTAGGCGCATGCGCACTTGCGAACTTCCTGTAATCACGAATGAGGCCGATCACGATTGAGGCCGATCACGAATGAGGCCAGGTCTGCGGGTCTGCAGATGGACCCTTCTCAAGAAATCCACAAATGTGTTTTTTTAACCGAGTCTACTCCAGCCAATCAGATTTTAAGACATCCTTTCGCTATGCCTGAAAATGTGCTACCCTTCTCACCGTGGGCATTTCCATCATAATTTCTATGAATTATTGTTTTCTTTTAATGAAATAGCCTTAGCCTACCCTTAGGCTATGTGCAGAGAAAAGGTAAGGTAGTCCACAGAAAGCATGAGACAGCGATCGAAATGAGACACAGCCTGCAAAAAGGGTGGATTATTTTGTAGGCTATATGTAGGTCTGTAGGCTAATTAAAAATATAGCCTATATAATTTAAAAAACTTGTGTAGACATATTCGCGTAGTCTTTTGTAGATTGACATTCATGTCTTTACCCAGCAGATGGCAGTAAAAGACTGAAAGACACAGCAATTGAGCTTATTTTATTATTGGGTGAAATACAGTCTATTGTGAAAACACTGGGGAAACGACCCTGGGGCACAACCATAGAATATGAATATGAATATGAATATCTTTATTGTCATTGTACATTGTCGTGGATTTTTCCCAGATTCTGCACTATCCTCTGGATAATTGCCCTCACTTTCAGGGTGAACGTTTAGCCTAACTTCTATTAATGCCGTTTCCTTCTCTTTTAACCACTCACCTCTAGGTATAGCTACAACAGAAAAACCACTTCCATCTCCGTCAACCTCATTAAGTGTCTCGTACAGGTATAAATGACCATAATCATCTCCTCTGCAAAAATGCCTCTCCTGTACTAGTCCGTGTATATCATTTGCCTCTACTGACAATACATGATACCACATTACAAAAATGTTTCAGAGCTCACTACAAGAGAAAGAAAAAGGTGAAAGAAAAAGAGAAATATTAGTCCATGGGTGGGAGTAGCATACAGCCTCCACAGTTTGAATCACTCCACAGAGTGACGGACCCGTCGGTCACTAATCAAACTTTTTAGAATTTGAGCGCGATACAGCCTCAAGTTACGTTTTGCTGTGGTGGCTCACCTGTGATTCTCTTTCTATGGATTGCGTATTGATCACCCCAGACAGACGTCTTACTCTCCTCGGTCCGGTCGCCGCCGTCCTTCCTCTAGGCCACTGGTTACAGTTACCTCTCTATGAGAAGGTGGGTTGCGGTATCGGGGTTTGAACTCCCGGCAGTGATCACTGTCTTAAGCCGTTCCGACTTGAGAGAAATCTGCGTAGGAAAAAATCAAGTTAGCAATCCTGCCGACTACGCCATATTGTCGTGGATTTTTCCCTGTCAACCCACAGTGAGCAAGTCTGTCCAAACAGAACCACAACAAACCGATGTAAATAGAACAAGAAAAAGAATTTCAGTTTATTGAGATAAACTTTAGAACGAGAGAGATTCTCACCAGAATCACTCTGCCTTAGAAACAGCATACAGAGCAGATTTATACACAATAATCGTTGCTTTACTGATTTGCCACAAGGGGCGGTTTCTAAACATACAGAGACAAGGGTATCCAATTCTTGATGTTTTGTCTCTCTATAACTATCAATAACCTTCAAAACAAGTAACAAAAACATCTGCCTCACAGACTGCCTGTCTCAGCAGAATGTGAAGGAGAGACACATAGGGAGTGAACCATGACCTACTCAGTGTTCACAAAGAATACATTATTTAATTACTTAACTCCATATATAATTGATCTATTATATTAAATGCTTAATGATAATCATGTGATTGTCTCTATGTTAATACACACATATTGTAAAACAGAAAATTCCTTCACATTTCCCTCCTTTTATCATTTCATGATAACTAACAATTTTCTGTTACAATCTACCTAATGCACTCAATCAATTAGTAAGTGATTCATTTTAATAACATCATAAATGATTACATGAGTATACAGACCAAATACAATAATCTCGTGTGGATATGTACAATACTCCAATAATCCAGGGGGAATTGAAAAACCGGCAGACTCAGGACTTATATGGGACAAAACTAGCACAGAGCCAGAAAACCCAATCAGTTCCGGAAAAAATAATTCCTCCGATCCCTCTCAAGGCAATCAAGCGTCGCTTCCGGATATTAGCAATTATCGCACATCATCCATATCTGATTAATAACAAGAATCAACATAGGAAAAAATAAAAATATAAAAATATAAAAATTAAATCATAGTGAATATAGGAACAGGATTGAATAGAATTGAATATAAAAATAATTTTCACTATAATGTACTACTGATTATTTAACATATAAAATTATTACTATCAAGAGAAAGTCTGAAAGAAAAGAAAGATAAAAAAATAAAAACCCATCATGTAATGGAGACTTTTCACAACTCCTGGAATGTCAACCTTTTATCTCTTCACATTACAACACTGTCTTCCCACCAACCATGTGATAGGGTGGGTACATAATTCAGGCCTATACTTTATATAGGGTCGTCAGTAAACTCAGGAAGTTGTCGGAGAAGGAATACATTACCTTGTTCAGGATCAGGAACATATTGCTGTAAGTACTGACCTATAGCAGCTTGAGTCAGGAATCACATATGTGGCAATGAGGGCGCAAACTCTACTCCAGTCAGGGGGGAGAGCAGAGTGCCCACAAAGCAATTACCAATCAGATAACAGCCGGCTCCCAAGGCGAGAGGATGGTGTTATCCCGGAACAGTTTGCAGTTTGCTTCCTATTCCAAGGTAATGAGATTGCGTGTGACCAGTTCTTCCTACATATCTCATCAGCCATGTCAGGGTAGTCTCTGCAAGGACTTTTAGGCCTTTTAGTCATTACAACAGTACCGTTTGGTTCACTGGTGTTAATGGTGTAGAATGTCTCATGAATCAGGATAATGGGCAGAACTGTGATGAGTGTAATGAGGCCTAGTATCAATAGGCCTACCTTCAGGCTGCAGCCTAATCTTCTCAAAGGGTTGTACCCCTCGGTGTTCCTGCTGTCGTCTGGCATGTTGGGAGCAGATATTACTGTCACGTGCTCCTTGAAGTGGTGGTTCTCTGAGTTTTTAAACTCCGTGAGAACTTAGTTGTCCCTGCGCGTCGGTCGAGGTGGGTCTCTCACCCTTATCCCTCCTTTGGCGCTGGTGGAGCTCTTTTGCAGTGGCTGGCGTGGACCCAAGAAGCACGGCCTTCCACTCGCACGGCTGTGGGCGTGGTGAGTAGTATCTGGAAAGGACCCCTCCACCTGGCCTGGTGCCACTTCTTCCTTCTGAAGTCCTTTATCACCACCCAGTCTCCTGGCTGCAGGTCATATAGAGGCCCGCTGGCTGGATCTGGGAGAGCTGCTTTCACCTGTTGATGCACAGATCTCAGAACATTGGTTAGCTGAACACAGTAACTCACCATGCGAGTGTCAGCTAGCTCCTTGTCCAGCATCAGCCCTGGGGGGTGACATCCAGTCCTCATGGGCCGCCCTGTGATGACCTCATAGGGCGACAACCCTGTAGCAGCGTGGACCCTCCCCCGCATACCTGTAAGGACAGTTGGCAGGGCCTGGACCCAATCCAGACCTGTCTCTGCCATCACTTTAGTTAACCGGTTCTTAATGGTTCCATTTGCCCTCTCTACCGCCCCTCCACTCTGAGGGTGGTAAGCACAATGGAACTTTAACCTGATCCCCAATTGCTCGGTCACTTTGTCCAACACCTTGTTTAAAAAGTGTGAGCCTCTGTCTGAAGACAGCTTCCTCGGGATCCCCCACCTAGGAATAAGCTCTGTTAGTAGGGCTTTCGCCACTGCTGCAGCATCAGCTTTCCCTGTAGGAAAAACTTCAACCCATTTTGAAAACATGTCAACAAACACCAAACAATATTTCTTACCCCTGCATGGGTTAAGTTCAATGAAGTCCATCATCAGGTACTCGAAAGGCTCCTGTGGAGCCGGGTGGGCCACATTTGGAACCTTCTGGCCCCTCCCAGCATTATTTACAACACAGATAACACACTTTTCACAAAAGTTTTTTGCATAAGTAGAAAATCCGCTTGTGTCCCAGTGTCTGGACATCAAAGATATCATCCCTCCTTTTGACACATGATCCAGTCCATGAGTCAATTTAGCATAATAGGGAAATAAAAAACGAGATAAACAGGGTTTACCAGTAGGGCCTAGCCAGACCCCATCAGTGTAGGTGCCGTCTCGCTTCCATTTGGCCTTTTCCTGGGGTGTGGCCCCAGCTTGGCAGTCCTGTACAGAGGCCATTGGAGTGTCTGTGGGAACAGCAGCCTGTGTGAGCAGACTGAGAGTTGTGTGAGGGGGGGGCGATTGCAGCCGCCTTTTTCATCAACAGTCAAAAGAAAAGGTTTAATCATGTCAGGCAGGCCCAAAGTAGGAGAAGAGGCCAATTGTTGTTTCAACTTCTGAAAAGAAATTTCAGCAAGCTCTGTCCATGTGACATTATCATTAGCCGCTAGATCATGGCCATGTGCCAAATCTTGCAAGGGTTGGGAGATTTCAGCATAATCAGAAATCCATTGCCTACAGTACCCTGTCATGCCTAGAAAAGACATTACCTGCTTTTTTGTAACCGGTTTAGGGAGGTCAAGAATCGCTTGGATTCTGTCAGTTCCCAAAGATTTGCCTTCTGCAGAAATAGTGTGCCCTAAGTAGGTAACAGTATTTAATGCAAATTGCAGTTTCTCCTGTTTAACTTTGTGGCCCTCTGTGGCTAGGAATGTCAACAGTTCAAGTGAATCCTGAATACAGCTGTGCTCGTCTGGAGAGCAGACGAGGAGATCATCAACATATTGAATCAAAGTACTTTGGCCTGAAGAAAACTGGAATTGTTCCAAGTTTTCCTGCAGCGCTGCTGAAAAAACTGCTGGTGATTCAGCATACCCCTGGGGTAATCGAGACCAGGTATACCTTTTTGCCCTGAATGTAAAAGCAAACCAGTACTGGGAATTTACATCAACAGGAATACTAAAGAATGCATTCGCTAGATCGATCACAGAAAAATATTTAGCATTACCCGGGACTTGTGCTAGAATGGTCGCGGGGTTCGGCACAACGGGAGCGCGCTGTTGAACGGCGCTGTTCACAGCTCGTAAATCTTGTACGAACCGCCAAGACCCATCAGGCTTTTTAACAGGCAAAATAGGAGTGTTGCATGGAGAGTCAGGACAGGGAACCACAACACCAGCTTCTAACAACGCATTAAATACGGGGACAATGCCGTCTTCGGCTTCTGGGCGTAGGGGATATTGACGTTTGCATGGTCTGTATTCAGATTTAGGGGTTACTTGAAGTGGAGTAACTCCAGCTATGAGCCCCACATCATTTTGGGACGTTGCCCACAATTGAGAGGGAATTGCACTGAATCTCGGGTCTGACAAATGCAAGTAGGCTTGGGTGTCACACAACAACTCATGAATGCTGCAGACAGCTGTCAGAGAGTTCGGAAACTGGTGCGCAGTGACACGCAGAGAGGGAGAATATTTTGAAAATTCCCCTGTCTTTTCCCAGTCCGTGGTGTCCAAACATAATTTCACCCATGGTCCTGTGTCCTCCCATTTTTTATTTGAGGCTTTGCACAGTGAAACATGGGGTGCACTTCCCGCTATGGAATAGAATTGCTGATGTGCTGAGCTCAATTCTACAGACAATGCACAGAAATCGCGACCAACCAAAAACAATGTCGAAATTAATTTACAATCACCGTACCAATTCTTCTCAAATTCCCAATCTCTACCTCGACTAAAATGTGCTGTTACATGTAGTTGTAATTCTGTCAGTCTGTCGCCAGTGCCTGTCCACTCAGTTTTGGCCATTTGTATGGCTTTAGCTGTGACTGAGGATCTGTCCAGATCCCAAGCATAGTAAAAAATTTCTAGAGTTTCTGCCGTAGCAGATCTGTCAATAGTTAAACCGTCATCAGTACACTGCACACTCAGACCTAATTTGCACATTAAGTCTCTACCAAGCAGGTTTACCAGACATACAGGGGAGAACAAGAACGCATGTTTCAAAGTAATATTTGAGCCCGTATTGAAATCTTGCACCACTAATGGAGCTGTAAATTTCTCTGTCGTGGTATTTCCACCAGCATCTTGGCTGAGCATGGTTTTACCACTAAAAAGAGGAGGTTTTGAATCCCATGATTTAGCTGTTATTACAGACCGACCAGCTCCCGTATCCACAATGAAGTCTAATGCTCGCCCATAAACTTTTAATGACCAAAGTGGTAACGCATTTGGAGCCGTATGATAAAGGAACCCAGCAAACTCACCCTCCTTGTCCGCATGCGTTTCCTCGTCTCCCACAAAATGTCATTGTCCAGGTAATCCAGTTTGACCCCCAGGATGTTGGAAAGTAACATTCCCCTGGGGTGCTGTGTCCCAATTTTCAGCATTACCGGAAAATTTACAACCGCGAGCCCAATGTCCCTTTTTTCCGCATTTTCGGCAAACATCATAATCCACCATGGTAGTGGGTCCCATGGAGTTGGGTCTCTGTCTGTTCCCTTGATTCCGTCCTCCACGTCTGCCGCGGCCTCTCCTTTGCTGCTGCTGTCCACCGGCACCGTCTTGGTTCCCCTGGTAGGAATTGAGCTGGGCCAGCTGCAGCTGAGAGGTCATCTTGTCGCTCTTCTTTTTGTCTTTGTGTTGCTTGTCGCGGTCCTGTTCTTCGCAGTGAACAGCATAACGGAGAACGTCCTTAAGTCTCCGAGTCTGCCAGCCAACACAGGAGGTCTTAATAGCGGTTGCAAGGTGTTTATCCAATCCATCCAGGAAACAGTGGGTTAGCTGAGTCTCGTACGGAGTAAGAGTCTCGCTGTTTTCCGGTTTGTCCATTCCACTGTGTGCGTCGTACTTATCTGTAAGTCTCTCAAGAAAGTCATTAACAGTTTCACCAGGCTTTTGTTTAACCTGTCTAACTGCTTCCCAGTTCAGACGAACAGGGAATTCGGTTTTCATACTGGTTTCCAAAGTCTTAATTTGTTCCATATACTCAGAAGTAGCACCATCATTGTATGGATGGTAGGCATTTCTACCTCGTGCAGTTCGCCCTTGTGGGAAGTTACCTGTACTGTGGAATCTGGGCCTACTGAAGCTGCAGGTCTCGCTCTGGTCGCCGGCCCACTCGCAGATGGTTGTGCAGCAGCACTGGAATGCTCTGCCTGGGGAGCAGGGGCTGAGGGATGTCCGTGAGCTCCTGCCGCTTGCTGTGGAACATAAGCTGGAGGACACGCAGGACAGTCCAAGTCCAGGTTAATTTTGTGTACGCTTGCAAGCTGTGCTACATTGGGATACAAAGAGCCGCCGGAATGCACAACAGGAGATAGCACTGAATTACTTTGTTGGGATTTCTCCACAGTATTTTTATTTTCTCCCTTGGTCTGTTTTTCCTGCCTTAATTTTGATTCCTTTTCCCACAAATCTACTACATCCCAGTCGGGTTGCCATTTATTTTTACGTTTACTATTTTTAACCTCATATGACCACAGCCGCATTTTTAAGTTATCAATCTGATTTAGGCTAAAAGAGCCTTTTTCAGGGAAACCTAACTTTTGCCATTTAACACGCTGGTGTGTGGTTGCCGGACCATATTTGTCATGCATTATTTTCATTGGACCCGTAAATTCAGAGTCCTGCTTCTTTGAATTTTTAGAACCCATTTTTCGTGCGTTTGTCCCACAACCAAACTATGCCTTTTAATTTTTATTTAAAAAAAAAAAAAAAAAAAAAAATTTCCCTTTTAATTAGGCCTATTTTAGTCAGAATCAGTTTCAGATTCTGCACTATCCTCTGGATAATTGCCCTCACTTTCAGGGTGAACGTTTAGCCTAACTTCTATTAATGCCGTTTCCTTCTCTTTTAACCACTCACCTCTAGGTATAGCTACAACAGAAAAACCACTTCCATCTCCGTCAACCTCATTAAGTGTCTCGTACAGGTATAAATGACCATAATCATCTCCTCTGCAAAAATGCCTCTCCTGTACTAGTCCGTGTATATCATTTGCCTCTACTGACAATACATGATACCACATTACAAAAATGTTTCAGAGCTCACTACAAGAGAAAGAAAAAGGTGAAAGAAAAAGAGAAATATTAGTCCATGGATGGGAGTAGCATACAGCCTCCACAGTTTGAATCACTCCACAGAGTGACGGACCCGTCGGTCACTAATCAAACCTTTTAGAATTTGAGCGCGATACAGCCTCAAGTTACGTTTTGCTGTGGTGGCTCACCTGTGATTCTCTTTCTATGGATTGCGTATTGATCACCCCAGACAGACGTCTTACTCTCCTCGGTCCGGTCGCCGCCGTCCTTCCTCTAGGCCACTGGTTACAGTTACCTCTCTATGAGAAGGTGGGTTGCGGTATCGGGGTTTGAACTCCCGGCAGTGATCACTGTCTTAAGCCGTTCCGACTTGAGAGAAATCTGCGTAGGAAAAAATCAAGTTAGCAATCCTGCCGACTACGCCATATTGTCGTGGATTTTTCCCTGTCAACCCACAGTGAGCAAGTCTGTCCAAACAGAACCACAACAAACCGATGTAAATAGAATAAGAAAAAGAATTTCAGTTTATTGAGATAAACTTTAGAACGAGAGAGATTCTCACCAGAATCACTCTGCCTTAGAAACAGCATACAGAGGAGATTTATACACAATAATCGTTGCTTTACTGATTTGCCACAAGGGGCGGTTTCTAAACATACAGAGACAAGGGTATCCAATTCTTGATGTTTTGTCTCTCTATAACTATCAATAACCTTCAAAACAAGTAACGAAAACATCTGCCTCACAGACTGCCTGTCTCAGCAGAATGTGAAGGAGAGACACATAGGGAGTGAACCATGACCTACTCAGTGTTCACAAAGAATACATTATTTAATTACTTAACTCCATATATAATTGATCTATTATATTAAATGCTTAATGATAATCATGTGATTGTCTCTATGTTAATACACACATATTGTAAAACAGAAAATTCCTTCACAACATGTACAACGAAATTGGATGCAATCCTATCAAGTGCAAACAAACAGTAAAGTGCAAGCATCAGTTAAAGGTATATAAATAAATAAATAAAAAGAAAAATACTTCTAAAACTAACTAACTATAGAAATATATTTAAAAAGGAGAAGGAAGGATTCTAAAAAGGAAAAAAAAACACATCATACCACGCATACAAGACATTTTTACATTCTGCTGGCATACATTGTACAATTCATTTCCTTTACGTGGGGAGCCAGTGCTGAGGGCTGAGGAGATGTGGGGGCCTACTCTCACCCTCTGGGAGCGATCCGACAGGAAGTCCCTGATCCAGAGGCAGATGGAATGAGATAGTCCCAGGTCTGTCAGTTTGGTCACCAGTCTGTGAGGGAGGATGGTGTTGAATGCTGAGCTAAAATCCACAAAGAGCAGCCTAGCGTAGCTCCCCTGCTGCTCTAAGTGGGTCAGGGCAGTGTGGAGAGTTGTAGCTGTGGCGTCCTCTGTGGACCTGTTAGCTCTGTAGGCAAACTGGTGTGTGTCGAACATGGGTGGGAGGCTTGAGATGATGTGAGTCCGGACCAGTTTCTCAAAGCACTTCATAATGACAGGAGTAAGTGCCACTGGACGGTAGTCATTCAGGCTGCTGATTGTGGTCTTTTTTGGTAGTGGAACTATGGTCGAGGACTTCAGGCAGGGTGGGATGGTGGACTGGGATAGGGACTGGTTGAAGATATTGGTGAAGACCCCCGCCAGCTGGTCCGCGCAGTCCTTCAGCACCCGTCTAGAAACACCATCGGGTCCACCATGAGGATGTGGCTGCTATGGGCTGGTGGATGTAATGTGGCTGCCTCCGATGGCTCCACCTCGAAGCGGGCAAAGAAGTGATTCAGCTCCTCTGCCAGCGAAGCGTCACCATCCACAGCTGAGAGGTTGCTGGATTTGTAGCTGGTGATGTGCTGAACCCCCTGCCACACCTGCCTTGTGTTGTTGCTGTAGAAGTAGTCCTCAATCTTCCTCTTGTATAAGACTGTATAAGGGCACAACCATAGAGGGCACAACCCCGACTTTGATCTCCCGACTAGGTTAAATCTATATTTAGCCTAGTCATGGAGCAACATAGCATAGGCTACAGATTAAAACAAATGGACATTTACACAATTTTTAAAAATTATATTTTTAAAAATTGTGTCGCCCCCAGACAGAGATGGGACATGGGTCGCCCCCAGAGGTAGAATTCCCCGTTCTGTGCGCTGGTTCCACCTCAATCTAATGCTACTCAAGCTCTCGCTTGTCAGAGAACAGTTGTCTTTGTCACTGGCTTATTCTTCTATTCCATCAATTTAGAATGTGCCTTTAACTCATACACTTCCTTTTGAATTGGAGACTTTTTTTAATGTCCTCAGCCTCTCCAGTGACCGCATCCAATCTTTTGTTGGAGGAATCCATAAATATTTGAACAAAACATTTGAAACTTTTTTTCCCATTGCGGAAATCTTTTTGTTGTTCCAACATCTCATCTGCACAAGTGATATACAGTCATTTCTCTCGTTATATTTCCCTTTGGCTGCCTTATATGACAGGGTAAGATTCACCTTTACGGGCAGGACACAGAGAGAAGTCCCTTATATAACAGGGTAAGATTCACCTTTACAGGCAGGACACAGAGAGAAGTCCCTTATATAACAGGGTAAGATTCACCTTTACAGGCAGGAGACAGAGAGAAGTCCCTTATATAACAGGGTAAGATTCACCTTTACAGGCAGGACACAGAGAGAAGTCCAGCTGTGGACAGAGCAAATTTTAGGAACCAAGCAGTTTCAGTTTTATCATGAGTATAACAGAAAAAATATGGTTTGAGTATAGACTTATATTTTAGGAGATCTTTGAAATAGAATTTTATTAAAATTAAAATGAAATAGTTAATAATACTGTATTTTATGATTGCATTGCCTCCGTTTCAATGTGCAAACCTAAATGCAAAATACTCTACTCCTAATTTTGGGCTCAAAATGCCATATACGCATATCCTGCAACATTAAACCCACTGTATATGAAATGAGATAGTACATCACAGAATCACAACATTGGGCATGTTCATCACTATTTGATCATTGCTGCATTGTAAAATAAAATCGTCACTGTCAAATTCTCATCAAAAAGAGGATGAGTGTCATTTGCTCATGTCCTGATAATCCGAGGTAAAGTTTGCCGACATTATAATTTTATAATACCATCATTTTGGTATTTTGAATTTTGTACAGTAAGCATAATCAGTGGGCATCACAATCTGTCAACACTTTTAAACATAATCTTAAAACACATTTTTAGCTTAGCATTAACATAAGTGTGTATGTTATTACAATCTTGATTTTTGTTTTATCTAGTTTTGTTTTTATCTACCCTTTTACTGTCTTGCTTTGGTTTCAGTTCCACCTGCTCCTAATTGTGTTTATTTGATAAACTTTCTATTTCTATTATTAATATATTTTTTATTATTGAATTTTATCTCTTCATTGATTTGAAATATATTTTTACATTGAGCATTTTGTATGGCAATCCTGCAGGAAAGGTGCTATATACATAAAGTTGAATTGATTGGCTGATAAAGCAGGGTAATTATGGATTAATGTAATATTACAAATACACAGAGCCAGACTTTTGGATCAAAATCCTGTCGATGGTATTGGGCAAAATACATGTAATCGAATCCATCATAATACAAGAAAGACACAAAAAAGCAAAACAGTGCACGTCCAAAACATAAAGATCTATGCTTAAGGAGATGTCACACATTCACTGATGGTACTTAGTGACATCAGTTTACATTCTATGTTCTGCATCTACCTCAAAGCTTGTTTTTTATGCGAGACTCCTGTTACACCCATTCACCAGCAGGGGGTGCTAGTCGCCCGCTAGGCAGTGTGATTATTTTATTTCCAGGTTATGGGAGAACACCTGTATGGATCTCTGTGGGGTATTTCACAAAGCAGCATTACTTAGGTTGTGTCCAAATATGACCCATGTTCCCTGTCCACTGTCCCCTGTCCACTCAGACCCCTGTCTATGATGTGCCCTGTCCCCCTCACTTTGCAAGCAGTGTGCGAAAGAAATCCCACAAAACTCTTTCCAAACTAGTGAGGAAGTAATATTAATTTTTTTATTGAGAATATCAATCAGTTAACATATGATGATTGTTACAAAGTGTAGATTATGAATGAAGATAGATAGAATTAACAAAAATGAAAAAAGATTAGTTTCTATTATGAACCTTAACAGTGTAGTATACATATCTTAACCAGTAGATAATGTATATACACTCTATTTACGTTTTTACTTCCGGGGTTACTTACTGAAATTGTCAGATGAGTGCACCGTTCTGCAGATGAGTGTGCTCCTGAATTCCCTTAACTAAATCCCAGAAAATAAGGAGTTCATCCTGGTATTTTAAGTGCCTGCATTTGTGAGAAAAAGTCGCCCCGCTCAACAGCTTTTTGACAAACGTGGACTCAAATATGCGCCCTCAAAAGGGTGTAGGGGTCGTATTGGACACAGCCTGAGTTAGTTGGATAACTGCACTGAGCAAAAACTCAGAATAGCTTCTTTTTTACTGTGCTTTTTACTTCAGTCCGTGTTCCAGATTTTGGATGGTCCGGTTTTACTCAGTGCAGTTATCCAGCTAATCAAGGGTGCTTTCACACCTGCCGTGTTTGGTACAGTTTAATCGTACCCTGGAGCCTTTAGCCCTTGGATGCATCCCAATATTCTTCACTCCCCACCTCCCTTCCTCCACTCCCCCACTACCACTCCCCTCCTACCCAGAAGTATGCAAAACTGCCTGAAAGTATTTGCATGTACAGTATACAATGTACCTGACATTGCGGTTTGCGTCAAGACATTCATTAATATGTAACCATTAATACGTAATTAAGATGTAATCAGCAACATTAGATTAAAACACAAAGATCTGTTTCCGGGGCACGGAGTAGAGGAGGTGGTCGTGGAGGAAGGGAGGGTGCATTTTTCGACTATTGGGACGCACCCCTTTAGTTCGGTACGTTTGGGCAGGTGAAAACAATCGAACTCGGGTACGCCACCAAACAACCACTCTCGGATCACCTGCAAGAGGTGGTCTCGGGCCGCTTCCAAGCGAACCCTGGAGCAGTTCAATTGAAGTGAGAATGCAATTCGACCCAATTACAGGAAGTGATCCAAACATACTATGCATTTTGGGTAGCGGGCGAACAGTTTTGACATAGCCTACGCTAGCAAGCTAAAATGAGTGGTACTCGGCAGAGGACAGACATGGAGCAGCGCTGAAGTCCAATGTCTTCTGGACATCTGGGCTAAGCACCACAGTTGCAAACTCTTGGACAAAGTCCACAAAAATGCAGAAGTTTTCAAACTATTTAGGAAAAAAATGGAGGAGAGGGGCTTTGTCAGGACGGCCGATCAGTGGCATGTAAAAAAAGCTCAGAGGTCAGTATTTTAAAGAGTGTGATATATTGCAGAAGAGTGGCAGCTCTGGAGACGACATCGACAAAATCATAGGCACACAAGCCCAAGCCAACCCGTTGGACGTGGTGGAATCCTTTACTCACATTCACCATCTTCCAGTCCCTACCACCACCTACAGTTGAAGTCGGAAGTTTACATACACTTTGGTTGATATAGAGGGAGAGAGAGAGAGAGGAAGAGAGCGAGGGAAAGAGTGGGACAGGTATAGATGGAAAGGGAGAGGGGGGGACAGATATAGAGGGAGAGAAAGAGAGATATAGAGGGAGAGAGATTTTTAAAAATTTTAAAACCCCTTTTATTGGGACATTCTCCAAAAACAATAATGAGAGAATTTCAAAATTTCAAAAGAAAGAAAAACAACAAAACTAAACCCGTCCAAAAAAAAACCCTTGTCCCCTACCAGACTCAAAATCAAATGTGTAAGATCTAAAGTCCCATCATTGGGGTCCACTGAACACAAAATATTCCCCATTCCCCACACCTCCAAAAAAACACCTAAATTGTCCACCAATTTGTAGTAGGTACTGTATGTTCTATCCTAAGGAGAGCAGCCAGCATCCCCAACATCATATTCTTGGGGTCCACTGACCCCAGCCCCAGAATGCGATTTTTTCTTGTTTTCCAAATTGCCAACTTGGTTACCCCAGACAGATTATTTAATAAGTTACATACATGCCTCTTGTGATAAACATATTCCGGACCCAAATTAAATGTTTTGAAGGTGAAAACCTCCCCAAAAGAAATAAACCACTGCTTTAGTGACAAAAAAAGCCTACCAAGCTGAACACATTTAATAAAAAGATGTTCAAGTGTCTCAACTTGAGAACAAAAAGGACACTCCTTCCCCACCCCTGGATCTAGGTGCGCCAGATGTCTGTACGTAGCTACAGCCCCATGAACAATCCTCCACTGGAGGTCAGCTGTCCGTTTTTCAATTGGACGCTTGTACAGGGCTCTCCAGCTGCCTCTACTGGAAGAGCCTGGGCCAAAGATCTCAGTCCACTTTGTGGCACTCAGCCCTGCCAGTGATTTAAGATTCATCACCTTCACGCAGGTGTTGTATAAGGCTTTCTTCCCAACTGCTTCAAACTCCCCCAGCTTAGGAGTACTGAATGACAGTATCAGCCCCTCTTCCTGTTGCCACTCTCCCACGGCTGCAGTAACAGTAAGGGATGGGAAACAGTACTCATGCTCATCATCCCCGAAGGTCAGATAAGTCCTGTTCTCCAAAAACTCCCTATAGGAAGCAGAGAGTGACTTGCGTACCTCTTCCACCAACTTTTCCAGAAGCCGTGTTGATCGAACGCCAGTCATCTCAGCCAGGTTCTCCCCTGACCGCCAAGTGATACTGTCCAGTAATTTCCCCAGCTTCACGCACCCGGCGTTTAAAAACCGTTCGCACAAACTGGCTGATGACAAGACACTTGCTTTAACCCTTGAATTGTAAAACAGCGGCTATTCCAGGATCCACCGCCCTGGTGGCGACCTGTCATTACGGGAGACTGAAAAAACACGCCACGCTTTCAAAACAGACTGGTAAAACAGAGACAGTCCAGATAAATTCAGGTCCCCCATGCTCAGCAGAAAACAGGTGCTTGTCCAGCCTCATCTGACCAGTCTTCTGAAACAGCGCCCGTGCAGTGTCCAGCCAGCTCACATCGTCATGGTACAGAAACCTCTGGACTGCCTGAAGCCGGAAAGCTGCCACACGACAGGTGATGTTCACCAGGCCCATGAAAAACTCTAAATTTATCACAGAAACAAACATCTTGCAGTAACATAATATTAAAATGCCAATATGAGATTTGTCTTGGGGGAGAAGAGAGGCTAAGATGAAACCAAACCAAATGGTGATCTGAAAAGCCTACTGGAGAGATACAAGTTGCCAACACCTTGTTCCTATCAGACTTACTTAGGTACAGCCTATCTAGCCTTGCCGCACTGACTCTGCCCTCTGAAACCTTCACCCATGTGTACTGCCTAACTAGTCTACTACTTTCTCTCCAAACATGAAATAAATAGCTTTTAGTGATAAGCTTTGACAAAGCAGCAGCAGTCTGAGGATTTGGCTCATCCCCTGTCCAGTCTACAGTGAAATCAGTGAAATCTAGTGTGCATATCCAAACCCCCCCCCCCCCCCCCTCAATCACCAAACACCCACCAGAATCACACTTTTCTAAAAAAGCATTCAATGCCTCAACCCTCATATGTTCACCACCCCCATTTGGAGCATATACATTAACAAATAAAAATATGTTCCCTTCTATTTCTACCCTCACACCCAAAGCACGCCCCTTCTCTACCCGCAGTTAAGGGAGGAGACAAGACAGGGAACACACGTACCACAACTACTGACTGGCTCACTGTCTCACACTAATGAGTAGAAGTGCAAATGCCAAGTTTTCAGCAAGAAAACCAAACAAGGCCAATGGAACAGAGCACAAGGTTCCCATACGTCTACGAGCAAAGTGACAGAAGAAAGAGCCAGAAACAACAAACGCCCTGTCTCGGCAACGAGACGTATAAGAACAGGCGAGCAGCATAAACGGTACACTTAAAACACACACAACCAACAAACACTGAAAACGAATAGGAATTAGTATACTAAGAGGCGAAAGGAACGGGGATCTAAAGTTCCAAGGCTACTATCGAGGGCTCGCAGTCAAATGCAAACATGTCCATAGCATCGTCCAAGCTCCATATAAGGAGGGACACACCCGGAGAACGAACAGAACTACAGTTCCGAACAAAATCGTCCCGTAGGTGAAAAGGACGAACAGGACAGCTGCACCGGACATCACCGGCTAAAAGACCAACACAAGCTTGATAGAGAATAAAAGCCGTGCCTCTTGATAAAAAGGAATGTAACAAGAAGGCGAAGGAACAGAGATAACATTCCGTGGCTACTTCTATAAGACTCGCAGTCAAGCGCAAACATGTCCATAGCATCGTCCAAGCTCCATAGAAGGAGGGACACACCCGGAGAACGAACAGAACTACAGTTCCGAACAACATCGTCCCGCAGGTGAAAAGGACGAACAGGACAGCAGCATCGGACATCACCGGCTAAAAGACTAACACGAGTAAAATAGAAAATAAATGCCGTGCCTCTTGATAAAGAGGAATGTAACGAGGCGAAGGAACAGAGATAACGTTCCATGGCTAGTTTCATAGGCTTGCAGTCAAATGCAGAAAACATAAAGGGGTAAACCCCCGATCTCCCAGGAGAGAGAAACATTTTACAGGCGAGCCGACGGAGCACCGTCGTCCCATAACTTCACTATCAAACATGACTAACGCAAGCTTAGTAGAAAACAAACGCCCTAGCCTCTCAATAATGGGAAATGTAATGAGGCGAAAAGTCTAAAAGACTATTTTCAGAAGCACGCAATCCCGCACACACATAGCATCATCCAAGCTCCAGATAAGGAGAGACTCACCCGGAGAACGAACAGAACTACAGTTCCGAACAAAAATCGTCCCACAGGTAAAAAGGGCCAACAGGACAGCTGCAACAAAAGACCAATGCAACCTTAATAGAAAATAGCACGCACTGCCTCTCAATAACGGGAAATGTAACGAGGCGGAGGAACAGAGATAACGTTCCATGGTTACTTTCATAAACACGCAATCAAAAACAAACATGTCCAGAGCATCGTCCAAGCTCCATATAAGGAGGGCCACACCCGGAGAGCGAACTGAACTACAGTTCCGAACAAAATCATCCCGCAGGTGAAAAAGACGAACAGGAACAGGTGTAACAAAAGACCAACGCAAACTTAATCAAAAATAACCGACCTGCCTCAAAGAATAATTAAAACCAGTCAGTATGATACAAATGCCCTGTCTCTTAGTAAAGGGCAATAGATCTAGGCAGAACGACAAACAAAGGACAGACCAGAAAGCGGAGACTGAAATGAGCACACAAAACTGGAATTCAACCTGAAAGCACAAAGGCAAGTACCGCAAAACTCCAATAAAAGCACAACGGAGAAAAACGGTCTCCTTAAAAACCTAGATCTAATCATACGATTAAAACTTTAAAAGGGCAAAATAAACCACATACAAAACAGCACAAATAATACCAGAAAATACACCACAGAACAAACAATCAAACAATCACAATCAACATCGAAGCCCCGAATGAAGGAAACAAAGGCTTATATAGCTCAACGGCAACCATGTACAGCTGTGCAACGCTGATGAGACTTCTTCGCGGGAAGAAGGAACGGAGCCAAAACTCCACCAACGAAGCAGCGCCCACGTGTGTCGACCGAGGAACACGACCGCAAGGGAAAAAGGTCATAAACCATGACACAAACTGGATGAAAAAAGGATCGCCACCCCAGCACTGAGGTTAGACCCATGACTCAGGATACACTCCCCCTCCCACCACATTCCCCACTCTGTTTCATTAGTTACATCGCAGCCTACGCGTAAACCTACTTCCATATTTGTAGAGAAAAATAAAAGAAACAGATGAAAAAATAAAAAGGCAAAACACGCTTTGGCTAATCATCATTTGCTGGTGTATTTTGTGTTCCGCAAAAAATTATTTCCCTTTCTCATCGCAGTGATTAGTTCAGCCTAATCGCAATCTCTTTTTCTGCTCAACTCGTCAAGCCCGATTCCTGCCAATGATGCGACTGTTCGCACAAACTTCTCTTCATCGGGAAAAAAAGTCAGCTAAATTAACCTGCCTCCCGTACGTTCTATCGAGGAAGCTATCTATCTCTTGCAGAGAATAGAGTGGATTTGCCGTATCCGATGCAGCGATATCGGTCACACTGGAAGTGTCAGACAACATATCATCCTCCCTCACTTCCTTATCTGTTGACTCCGCATGAAGCATTACCCCCACACGGACCTTCCATTCCGTCCTCATTCCCCAATTGACTCTCGTTCCTCCCCACCGCCGACATCTCACTGCTAGTCGGATCCACCACCAAACCCGTGTCTGCTATAATTGTCTCCCCAGCAGAGGTAGTCGATGCAACATTTACAGATTCGACCCCTGGGACAGAATCCCCAGTCAGATACCCAGACTCAATTGGCTGTATATCGCCGAGATGCGGCTGCGGAGGTTCCGTATGGGGGCCCTCTGGTACCCTTTGAGATCCAACCTCCTGGGCCTCCCCTGCCACTGAAACAACAGTAACCCCCTCTCTATTTACCCCTGTTCCCCCGTCAGTTTTATCTTCCGCCCGTTCTTTGTGTGGACGTGCATGCCTTTTGTGGCTAACATCCCCACACTCGAAACAGCGCAAGCTGCCAGTGGATGCGTATAGCATATATAATTTATTTTCATGTTTACATCGGAAAGACACGTCTAAAGTTGGGTTGTCTAAAAACATAAAAACTTTCCTTCGAAAAGACAAGACGTGTTTTAATGCCTCGTTTTTACAACCCAGTGCAATCATTTTAATAGAGCTAGAAAACTTACCAAATCGCGAAAGCTCTCGCTCCAGAGCTTTGTTTGGGATAAACGGCGGGACATTCAAAATCGTCACTTTCATTGACAGGAAAAAAAACGGTGTAGCTTGAACAAACAACCCGTTCACAACAATTCCATTCTCAATAATACGATGAACAAAATCTTCCTCTTTTAAAAAAACAACAACTACTTTATTCATTCTAGACACTGATGCTATTTTCTCATAGCCTATCTGTTCTCCTATGGTACACACCTGAAGCCATGGTGCAGAGAGAGGGATGACGCACCCACCTCAGGGTTAGACGCCATCACCACTCCACGTCTAAACCAACAAACAAGTATTAACTAATATTAACAGAAAGACAATAGAAAGCACCTTTGCGAAACACAAACTACACTTTTAACAAAGGAAAAAGCAAGAAAAGGGGGAACACAGGAAAGGAAAAAGAAAAGATAAAAGATAGGATAAGCAACATTCAGCAGCTCCACTCTCACAGACAGCACTCACTCTGAGAGAGAGAGAGAGAGAGAGAGAGAGGGAGAGAGAGCGAGGGAGAGAAAGAGAGGGAGAGAGTGAGGGAGAGAAAGAGAGAGAGAGAGAGTCTACCCCCCCTACCCCTCCCACACCCTCTCCCCTCCTTACGCCACCTAACCTTCCGGCACCCTCTTCCCCTCCCCCCACAAACCCCCCCTTGCCTCACCTTTCTACCTTTCCAAAACCCTTACAAACAGACACACACATCACTGACTCACACACACACACACTGATATCCACCACACTGACAAACCTAGATCCAGCACACACCTACCACTTGCCACACAGGAAAAAAAGACTCTAATGGGAAACACATCAGCATGAAACGTCTCTTCCCAGGCAGAAGATCAGCACAGATCTGGAGCCCCACATTATCCAAGGCCATGGAGCAGATCTCAAATAAGAACCTCCAGGGGGTTAAACACATCCTTATCCACACTGGAACCAATGACCTGACGGGACACAATAAAAACATACCCCACATGCTGAAAGAGATAGCTATGAAAGCCACCAGAGAGTTCCCCGCAGCAACAGATATACCCCAGCATGCGATTAATAATATTAATGCTGAAATCGTCAAAAACTGTGCACAATTACCAAATGTACACGTGACACTTCATGGGATGATTTTACACCAGCACCTCTATGATCGACTGCATCTCAACCATCAGGGTGTGAGACTGTTTGTGAAGAACATTAAGGACACAGCCTTAAACCGGAATTCAGCTACCCCTCAAATCAAGACCAGGAGCACAAACAGTCAAGCTAAGCTCCCTTGGAACCCCCACAACACTAAAACATATGTCCACACAGGCCCAAGCCTTCCTAGAGGCCCCAGACCCGCCTTACCACAGTACAGTCCACCCCTCTAGGCTCCACAGGGACATGATAATTGGTTGCAGCAACATCATCCACCTCAGCCATCATCTCAGAGAGACAGCTATGCCACTGTAGCTGCTAGAACAGTGACGCCTCTAGCTGATCAACTGAACCCAAGTCAGATAAGAGACCTGATTACCTTACTCTGTACTAAATTGTTCAGGTAAATGAACATTAATAGTAATGTAACCAATCTACCAACTAAATAATATATCATTGTCAACTAGCAATGGTTGGTATGTCATATATCACATCATAGATCAGTTACTTCTTTGTGAAACACCTTTACCATAAAGATAAGAAATATAGCATCATTCTCTATTAGTAATTGGAACATTCAGGGCTTATACTCAACAAACCCTGATTTTGTAAATAGTGTAAAAAATACAGATATAATTATTTTAAATGAAACATGGAATCAAAAGCATATCAATTCAAATTGTCCAAATAATTATATTGAAGTTAGCATACCCTCTGTAAAACATGCCCATGTTAAGAACAGCAGAGACTCAGGTGGTATTCTGGTATGGTATTAAGGGGAATACAAAGATTGCATCTCACCAGTCAAAAAAGGAAAAAAACACATTTGGATTAAAATTGACAGAAGACAAATTGCAATGTTTATCTATGTGCAGTATATATTACACCTTCAAATTCCCCATACTATGTGGAGGAACACTTTAAGGAATTCCAAAAAGAAATAAGCCATTTCCAGTCCTTAGGTTCCATCCTACTATGTGGTGATTTCAATGCCAGAACTGGTAGAGAGCCAGATTTTATTGACATGGAGGGAAACCGATATATATATTTAGACAAAACCCTTTATACCAAAACTACATAACCACACAGAGACAAAGTTATGACAGTGTGGTAAACAAAAGTGGCAAACAGGTACTTCAGATGTGTAAAGGCCTGGGTCTGTACATTGTTAATGGCAGAATCAGGGGGGACTCTCTGGGTAGACTCACTTACAGCTCTGTACTAGGTAGTAGCGTGGTGGACTATGTCATTACTGATTTTAAACCAAGATATATCAATGCATTTATAGTTTTACCTCAACTTCCCATATCAGACCACAACAATCTTGTATTTAAAAAAAATCAGTGACACATACTGAGAAACCAAACATAGAACCTGACCTTTTCCCTCTCCCGAGGACATACAAATGGACAGAACAGAGCATTAATGACTATAATGCAGCATTGTGCTGTGATGAAATTCAGGACATGATAGATACATTTTTAAACACACAATAAGAAATTAACAAAAGAAAGCATAAATTTAGCCACATGTGATTTGACTAACATATTTATACAATTGGCAAAGAAATCTAAATTGAAAATGTCAAGAAATAGAAAACCAAACACAAAGCAAAAAGAAAAATGGTTTGATAGGGAATGTGCTTCATCAAAAAAGAACTTAAGAAAACTGTCAAACAAAAACATAGAAACCCAAATGACCAAGAGGGACGCCTCGAATACTTCCAGGCCCTAAAACAATATAAAAAAACTCCAGGTGAAAAAATCACAATATATGGAGAATGAACTAACCAAAATCAAAAAGGCTGTCAATCAAAATACCTTCTGGCAATTATGGAAAGAAATTAATTCAAATCATCAAACAGAAACTACTCCAATTAAAAATGGCAACATCTGGAAAAGACACTTAGAAGATCTTTATAAAAATGCAGAATGCCAAGATTTAACCTCCAATCAGACCTTAACTATATAAAAACTGAAAGTACTGGAAACTGCAATAAAAGATAATCAATGTGCTCTTGATTGGATTTCTGTCTCTGAGTCGTGCATTTGTGTCCAGTCCCTTTTCGGACCATAACACACAATGCCCTATCAAAAAGTCAAATAGGCTTCTTACCCAAACATCAAACATCAGACCACATTTACACTTTACATACCCTTATCAAGAATCACGTCCACAACAAAAACAAAGGAAAGATATTTGCCTGCTTCGTAGATATAAAAAAGGCTTTTGATTCAATTTGGCACAACGGATTACTTCTTCAAATTGGCATAGGTGGAAAACTATATGACCTAATTAAATCAAAATATTCAGAAAATACATGCTCTGTGAAAATTGGAAACAGAAATACGGAATATTTCAATCAAGGGCGAAGAGTTCATCAGGGCTACAACTTATCACCTACCCTGTTCAACATATACATCAACAAATTGGCCACTACACTTGAAAACTCTCCTAGTCCTGGACTAGATTTACAAGGAAAAGAAATAAAATTCCTCATGTATGCAGATGATCTAGTCTTGATGTCCCCTACAGAACGCGGGTTACAACAGAACCTAGAATTGCTAGAGAACTATTGTCAAGATTGGGCACTGAAAATTAACCTAGAAAAAAACCAAGATTATGGTGTTCCAAAAAAAGGCCAGATCACAGGGATCCAGATACCAATTTACTATAGGAGAAACCAAATTACAGCACACTATGGACTACAATTATCTAGGGATAATAATCAGTGCTTCTGGAAGGTTTGACAAAGCTATAAGTGCATTGACAGATAAAGCACATAGGGCCTATTATAGCATCAGAAGGTCAGTAAACAAATTCAATCGTCCAATTAAAATTTGGCTTAAAATATTCAACAATGTAATTCAACACAAATCCCATAGAAAAGCTACACCTTGAGTTCTGCAAAGACATCCTCAAGGTTCATAGAAATAGCCCAAACCACGCCTGCAGAGCAGAACTGGGTAAATTCCCTTTGTCCCTCCCTATGATAAAAAGGGCTATCAAATTCCAGGCTCACTTAGCAAAAGCTGATCCTGAATCCTACCAGCACAGAGCATTCATGAGTAACTGCCTCTGCCCAGAGACAGACCCCCTGAAACATATGAAAGATACTTACCATCTTCAAAACAATGACTTCCATACTCTTTCAAAAACAGAACTTAAAAACAATGGATAACAAGAACAAAAATAATTACATTGATAATTGGATGAACAAAATAAACTACATTAACAAATTGGAATGTTATCGATCACTGAACAGAAAATATACATTAGCACATTACCTTGTTAATATAAAAAATCCCAAACAGAGACGCACTTTAACAATGTACAGACTCAGTGACCATAATCTGGAAATAGAAAAATGGTGCCATAGGAAAATGTGGAAGCCCAGAGAGGAGAGAGCATGTGAACATTGTCGACCAGGAGAAATAGAGACAGAATTCCACTTTCTCCTCTCCTGCTCCTCATATGTTTCTTTAAGAGAAGCTTTCCTATGTACAGTTAAAAACAAAATAGCATCATATGACAGCAAAACAAAAGATGAACAACTACAGATATGTTTTGGAGTACCAGAGGTAACAGAACTTTCTGCACAATATGTGACAGCCTGCCATAAATTAAGAGGGAAAATAAATAAATTAATTAACAATGCAACATAGTCCTAGTCTGATCAGTTCTAGCAAATTATATTTTATTTTTTATTCGTATTTTTTATTTATTTATTTATTTTTGTGTAATTTTATTTTTGTATATTTTATTTTCACTCTACTTCCTTTTTGATTATTATTATTATTATTTATTGATTTGTTATTATTAATATTATTTTTATTTATTAACTCTATCCACTTATATAGTATGTAATTAATATAGAAACCACATATCATCACTTACTGTACCATATGTATATATTAATTAATTTATTATTATTATTATTATTTTCTATAAATATGTGTTGTATACTGCACTGTGCTTTGGCAACAATGATTGATTTACATTCATGCCAATAAAGCCATTTGACCTTGAACTTGAGAGAGAGAGAGCGAGAGAGAGTGAGTGAGTGAGTGAGTGAGTGAGTGAGTGAGAGAGAGAGAGAGAGAAAGAGAGAGAGAGAGCGCAAAGGGGAGCAGATTAAAACTGCAGTGGCTAAACTTACAGGAGGTTTTGGAGAAGACTCTGGTCCCTGGTGACCCCTCTTACCTCCACCCACCAACACCCCCCCCCCCTTTCCCTACGCTCTCAGACTGTCTCCTTATTTGGGCCGATCTTTCTTTTTAAAAAATCAAGGAGTGTGATAGAGAGAGAGAGAGGGAGGGAGGGAGGGAACAAAGCTGGTTCAGGTTCAGGTTACTTTATTTGTACCCGTAGGTAGATTTGTTTTGCAGCCAAAAATAGAGGAGGGCATCCATATTGACAAACATTAAACAATGGAGCACTGACAGAAGACAAACGCAACAGAGACATAAAACGACAAGTGCTCAAAGGCTTACAAAAAACAGGACTCAGAAGAAAGAAGGGCACAAGAACAATATAAAACCACTGGAATATCAGGATAAAATCACAGTACACAAGACAAATAAATAAACTTTCATAAATATGTGCAAAACATTGCTTGGATTTATTTAAGTGAACAATTGCAGCTGGAACAAAGCTGTTCCTGTAGCGTTTTGTTCTACACCTAGGTACTTGAAACCTCCGACCAGATGGAAGAGGCTGAAATTCAGCAAACAGAGGATGGGAGTCATCATTCGGGATATACGTAGCTGGCTATCCGCTGCAACTGTCTAGTATACAGGGACTCTGGGCTCAGCTGTGACTCACCAATCAGCTGACTGGACCATTTAACAATTTGATTTAGTCTGTTTCTGTCCTTCAAAGGAAGATTACAAAACCATGACACCAAAGAAAAGGATGAAACAGACTCAATAAAAGCACGATAAAATAATTTCATCATGGTTTTCCCAATGTGGAAGTAGGACAGCTTCCTTAAGCAGAACAGACGCTGGTGCCCCTTCCTACACACAGCTTTACAATTTGCCTCAAATTTCAGTGAACAGTCAATGATAGTCCCAAGGTATTTAAATGATTGCACAAGTTCAACAGTTTGACCCTTAATGGTTGTGTCTTCTGGTGTGAAAGCATGCCTTCTAAAATCAATGATCATATCTTTGGTTTTTAATATGTTGAGCTGTAGATATGAATCCTCTCAAGGATAAATAACAAGGGTGAGAGCACGCAACCTTGTGGTGAGCCAGTAGAAGAGCACACTTTGTTTGATAAAAACCCATTCACTCTGACTCTCTGTGTTCTGTTTGTTAAAAAATCTAAAATCCAGCCCACAAGATTGTTATTTAAGTTAAAATGTTCTAAAAGCCTATGGGTTAAAATATGGGGTTGAATCGTGTTAAAAGCGGAAGAAAAGTCAATGAATAAAAGCCGAGCATGACACCCATTTCCCTCCAGGGGCCCTATCTTACACCCGGCGCAAAGCGGCGCTAACCCAAACGCAAGTGTCTTTGCTATCTTACACCCGGCGCTAGGTTCATAATAACGCCTAACGCTTACGTCCTTTAACTAGCATGTATTCTTGCGCCCATTACAAGTGAACTGGGCGTGTTGGTCTTAAGATGAGGAGTGGCCAGGATTCTTTTTGGCGTATTGCTATCTTGAGCCAGCAGAAAGCGCTTGCGCTAGAACCACCACAAACCTGGTCTAAAGTCATGTCGAAGTTGTTTACATGTTATTTTAACGGCGCATATAAGTGCGTCTACATAGGCGTGTGCACAACGCGTGTACCCTCCTGTCTGTTACACACAGGGGCGCGCACAAGCATGACTAAAATATCTAGATCACAATGTGAAATATTATTATTGTGTAGGCTATATCAAAAATGCATAATAATAAAAGGTTCCATAGGTCCACATAGCCTACCTTTCCCTCGGCGAAGGGAAACGATGCCACATTGCATTGCTCTCAGCCCACTCCATCAACATCCAGGCGATGTGCGATGGTACGGGACTATGGCTATCCATTAAAAAGGAGATGATAACACCTATATCAAGCCTAATGCGCGAATTGTCATTTACACCTAATGCGTGAATTGTCATTCAATGGAAAACTCGCGCACTGCAATAGACGGACTTTTGAGTTCTGAAAATGCGCTTCAGACGTCATTACAATACAGCTCTGTTTATCTAGGAATACAGCCTGTAAGTAAATAGAATGGTTTGTGACTGAAAAAAGTTCAAAACCTTGTCCAATGAATATCGCTGTGCTTAGCGTCCAAAAAACACGCTGTTAAAATAGCAAAAGTGGACTTGGACACGCCCTAAATGGACTTAGCGCCATGCGCTTAGACCAAGCGCCAAGATCGCCAAGATAGGGCCCCAGGTGTTTAAGAAGCAAGTTAAGCAGAGTGAGTGTGGCATCCTCCACTCCTCTGTTAGGCCGACAGGCGAACTGCAGCGGATCAAGTGCATGTTCTGTGTTTTTTACGATTTCAAACACCAGGCGCAGTCAGTATGATTTTTTTTTTTTTTTTCGTGTGGTCCCCCCCCCCCAAAAAATAAATAAAAATAAAAATCGTACTGACTGCGCCTGGTGTTTGAAATCGTATTTACCTTTTAGGGTTGTTTTAACGCACTTGTTTCAAGTTGGAAAATGCACTAATGTACGTCGCTCTGGATAAGAGCATCTGCCAAATGACTAAAATGTAATGTAAATGTTTAAATTTCTGACCGTACCAGTTTTTCAAAAATTTTCATTAAGATTGAGGTCAGGGCAATTGGTCTGAAATCATTTAAGGTTGTGGGACAGCTGGATTTAGGAACCGGGACAACAACAGCATCCTTCCAGACTTTGGGAACATGCTGTGTTTCTAGAGATTGGTTAAAAATGTAATGAAAGACTGGGCTCAATTCTTTTGCCCAAGACTTTAGTAAACGACCGCAGATATTATCTGGTCCTAAACTCTTGTTTAATTTTGTGCAGAAGAAGGCTTTTTCAACATCCTTTTGGTTTATAGCAAAGTGCTGATTGTCACAAAGTTTGAGGCTCAGTTCCCGAGTTTCTTTTCTAAAATCAGACATATAAAAACAATTAAGAGCATTAGCAAATTCAGTATCTGAATTAAAGCTATTTAAAGTGATGTTTGTGCTATTTTTTGTGTTCTGGAGGCCAGCAATAGTTTTCATGCTGGACCAAGCTGACCCAAGGTTATTAGCAGCCATCTTATTCTCCAGTTCGGATTTGTAGCTGTTTTGCTTTCAGAATTTCTATTTTAAGCTCCTTGGTAGCTGAGTGCAGATCTGATGCTACTCCTTGTTGAAAGGCACATTTCTTTTTGCTTATGCTAGACTTAACTGATTTAGTGACCCATGGCTTATTATTGGGGTAGATTTTAACCCTCTTACTGGGAACAATCATGTCTCTGCAAAAGGCAGCATATGAGCATGTAACATCGGTAAGTTCATCAAAGTCATCACAGGACTGCTTAAACATATCCCAGTCAGTAGAGTCGGAGCATTCCTGCAGGGAGAGCACAGATTCATTAGTCCAGACTTTCACATCCTTGGTTTGCGCTTTTTCCCTCTTTAAGACAGACTTGTAAATGGGCAGAAGATACACACAGTTATGATCTGCAGAGCCCAGAGGGGGAAGAGGGAGTGATTTAAAAGCGTCTTTAATTGACCCATAACAGAGATCCAAAGTCTTGTCCCGCCTGGTTGGACAGGAGACATGTTGATAAAAGTTTGTTAGGGTCTTTTACAGAGAGACATGGTTAAAATCACCCAGTATAAAGTTTGGAGCGTCAGGTGAAATAGACTGCCGTTTTTGAACGACATCAAAAATAGTGCTGGAGGCAGAGGCAGCATTTGCCTTCGGGTGGATGTACACAGTCGTTATAAAAAGGCAGGTATAAAAGGACGCACTGACACAGATAACAGTTCAACATCTGGCGTGCAGATTTGATCTCTGACAGTCACAGAGCTGCAGTATCGTTTGTTGACATACAAACATACCCCGCCTCCTCGTGTTTTCCCCGTCACTTCAGCCTTGCGATCGAGGTGAAAGGGAGCCCCAAAACCATCGATGAGCAGGTCGATGTCCTGGTGCTGCTCAGTGAGCCACGTCTCTGTGAAGGCCATGATGCAGCAGTCCCTGAAGTCCTTTTGAACATTTCCCACAGCGGACATTTCCCTGGAGTTCGTCCACTTTGTTCCTCAGGGACTGAACGTTTCCCATAATAACCGAAGGCAGAGGGATCCTCGTGAGCTGCTGTTTCCTCAAATGCAGTCTGACACCACCTTGTTTCCCCCAATTCCTCTCCTTCTTCCTTGTTGAATCACCAGTGTTAGGATTAAAAACCTGATTTAATTCCTTCAGGATGAACTCTGGTAGTTGTAATGTGACATCTGTCACGTGATTTAAACTCGCACAATTCAGCTGCAGCAGCACGTCTCTGGAGTACGTGTATTGTGTCCTTGCCGGATTGACAGCTCCGCTGACATCGCTCGCAAGTAAGAGATAAGATAAGAGCCACAGCAGGGCAGTATAAAAGAGATCCATTTCAATTAGTAGCAAATTGAGTACGTAGACAAACAATGGACACTCACGAGCGACACGTAAACACGTAGAAACACTTTAAACAAGTATAAAAAACATCAAACACGGACGCCAAACTCTCGCTGCCGGTCGCTGCGTGCACATGCGCCCAGAGATGGAATAATTACACAATATTTGCACAAAATATCTGGGTGAGCAGAGAAGCGGCTGCAGTGTCACATAAGCCCAGCTCTGTCCAATCAGCTGTCATTATTCACTTACAGTGGCCAGCTCTGACCAATCAGCTGTCACTATTCACTTACATTGGCCTGCTCTGTCCAATCAGCTGTCATTATTCACTTACAGTGACCAGCTCTGTCCAATCAGCTGTCACTATTCACTTACAGTGGCCTGCTCTGTCCAATCAGCTGTCACTATTCACTTATAGGCAGTGTGCTCCATCAAATAACCTGCAGTAAAACATTAGTACAATTAAATATTAATATCAGGTGGATAAAATGGTTCTGCTAAAGAAAGTTCTTGGAAAGTGTAGTGGTTAGATAACAGGGCTTGTAGGCCTGGTGCACATTACGGGATAATCTGGCCGATTATGAGCCTAATTTGCCTCTCCCGGCAATCACGGTGGTGTGACTTGAGGCTGGTCTGAACCGATTATCTGCCCAGATTATCCTGTAGTGCAGTTGTCCCCCAACCCTGTTTCTGGAGATCTACCATCCTGTAGGTTTTCACTCCAACCCTAACAAAGCGCATCTTATTCAACAGCTAGAAATCTCATCAAGCTGTTAATTAGAATCAGGTGTGCCAAATTAGGGTTGAAATGAAAACCTACAGGACAGTAGATCTCCAGGAACAAGGTTGGGGACCACGGCTGTAGTGTGAGGTGTTTACAGACAGAATTGAAACCCCCCACTCCCCCCATTGGCTCGGCGGAACCCCGATTTCAAAGCGTAAATATCAATCATTTGATATTTATGATTCTAAATCTTGTAGCATGAGGGGAGGGGACCAGCAATGGAATCTTGAACAGAAACCAGCAATAGCCAATGAGAGCCGAGCTGACTGGGAAACGGAATGTTTGTTTTGCTCTAAAGTCACGTTGGATCAGGCGAGATCGCAGGTTCTGAGAGTCGGGCCTCTGATTGATTGTGAATATATAAACGTTAGGTGTGTGATGCTGCATCTTGGCCAAATAGTCTAGTGTGTGGGTTCTGACGAATAAAAGACAAAGAAATCTGTGCAATCTCTTGTTATGTGTGGGGATTCCCATGTTTTCAATGTGTGTTAGGAATAGAAAAGTCCTGTCGTGTGCACCAGTCATTAGAGGTTGCAGGTTTAACTCACAGGTGGGGCATAGCCATTGCACCTTTGAGCAAGGCCAGTAACCTGGATAGTACAAATGTAATGTGTGTCAGTCTCTGTTAATAAGAGTGGCAGCTGAAGGCCTAAATGTTTGTGACAGAGCTGGAATAGTAGGGATGAATGAGGTGTGGCGTTCTCCCTGTGTGGTTGGAGCAGAATCCTTTACTCAATCACCATTCTGAAAATAACTCGTTACCAAACAGCTACCAGCAGGTCTGTGCTGCAATGCAAACTGTGTCTGTAATATTTCATAACGTACAGTATATTTAAAACATCTCTCTCTCCCCCGCTCTCTCTCTCCCCCACTCTTTCTCTCCCCTCTCTCTCTCCCTCCCTCTCCCCCCTCTCTCTCTCCCTCCCTCTCCCTCCTCTCTCTCTCCCTCTCCTCCTCCTCTTCTTGTGAAGGAGAGAACTGAGCAGGTCCTTGTCACTTCAAACCTGTTTCTCAAAAAAACAACAAAAAAAAAAAAAACTAAACTAATTTCTCATCTTCTTATTGCTGATGTGGCCGGCCGGAGCCACACCCTAGGGGCCTACAGTTCCTGAATCAGCCCAAATGTGCCCAGGGCTGTGTCCGAATCAGCACTCTATCTACTGCGCCCTATCTCCTGCGAAGAGTGCACTGGCAGAAGTGTGCTGTTTAATGTGCACTGTTTAGCAGGACGCGAAAAATATTTGACATACTATTTCCAAACCGTACTGTGGAAGTGTCGTAATACGACCCGCCCATGTAGTTTAAACTCCGTTCACTCAGGGGCGATAATGAGACGTTTTATGAATGTCAATACGGAAGTAGTTCGCTGATGTAAATAAATATAACCCCAACTGACCCAATTTTTGTGGAGAGGAGAACGTTGTCTACTGACGAGACAACAATGTTTGCGACAACGCTGATAATTCGCCGACGCAGGGAGAGGGCCAGAAGGAGTTTCCTTCTGGCTGTGTTCGCACTGGTATGTAACGTTAACTTAACGTACAGTAGCCATTGAGTAAACGTAGCTATATAACGTTAGCAAAAGTAGAGAAAACACCTTAGCCACTCTGCCTATATATGCAAGCTAACGTTAACCCAAATGCCATCAGTTGTGCATATGATGGGATGTGACTTGACATAAAACATGATAAGATGGTGCTTAAACTATACTTTCCTGTCAGTATAAGGATAAGCCACCATTTGAAAGCTGTAATCTGTTCATCATCTTTGGCATGTCATGTAGCTAGCACCTGGATGTGTTATGTGTCCCTCCATTTCCCTCTCATAGCTAATTGGTATACACACACACACACACACACACACACACACAACATATAGCCTGGTAAATAGTTTAGTATGCTGTACACATTACCTATGATAAGCATCTGTGCTGCTAAGACTGAAACATTATTTCTTGATTCCCCTAGAATGCCCTAGAGGCCCTAGAGGACCCAGAGGTGGCTATTGCCATCTTAACGTCCACATGCCTCTCCTGAGGATGTATTTTGATGGTGGGGACATGAAGAGGGACTTCCGTCTGGCCAGGGTGACACTCAACCTCCTTATTCAGACCCTGGAGGAGGACAACACCCTAGGCTGGGGCAAGACCTTGGAGGTGCTGGTGTTCCTCTACTGGCTGGCCAGTGCCACATCCTACCGGGTCGTCTCAGAGGCATTTGCCATCCCCAGGCAAACCATCTGCGACATAGTCCACAGGGTCAGTAAGGGAATCCATGGGATCATGGCGCAGGTGATCTGTTTCCCTACTGGCCAGGACTTGGAGATGGTGGGTGCTGGCTTTGCTCGCCTGGCAAGGAACCCAGCATTCCGCCGCACTGCTGGGAGCATTGACGGCTGCCACATCAGGGTAGTCCCCCCTGCAGCGGAGAGCCAGGACTACCTGAACAGGAAGCTGTTCTACTCTGTGCAGATGCAGGCCATCTGCGACCACAGGGGGACATTTCTTAATTTGTTCACCGGCTACCCTGGGTCTGTTCACGACGCACGGGTCCTGAGGCTGTCGGATGTGTACGTTCATCGACAGTACCCACCACAGGGCTGGTTCCTGATCGGGGATGGTGGATATCCCTGTATCCAGGACCCCATCACCCTCATCACCCCCTACCGGGAGCCAGTCCAAGGAGCTGTGCAGGCACGTTACAATGCACAGCTGTCAAAGGCCAGGGGTGTAGTGGAGCGGGCCTTCGGGGTCATGAAGACGAGGTGGCGCTCGATCTTCCTGAAAGCTCTGGAGGTCCAGATCCCCTTCGCCGTTGAGGTCATTGACTGCTGTGCTGTGCTACATAACCTGTGTATGAAGACCAATGACCTGCTGGACCCTGCTGCTGATGATGATGATGATGACGATGACGATGCTTCTGAATCTCATTCTGATGAGGAGCAGGATCCTGGCAACCGCACATCTGCTGATGGACTGAGGGTGCAGTTGGCAGCTGCAGCCTCAGCACCCATTGCCTGCATCCCAGCACTGGGGGACCACGATTACACAAAATGATCTGTCACCCCACACCACACACACCATTCACCCCTCAGCACACACACCATTCACCCCTCAGCACACACACAATTCACCCCTCACATTTTGGGAGGCTCTGGATCAGCGTTCTCGTCGCGCCTCCTGTCAGTACCTGTTGGTGTCAACAGGGAAGCTAATGATCCAGCAACATGTTGTTATTATTCCACATATCATATGGTGCCTTGTTTACTGTGACAAATGCAGTAGTTACATTCCATCGTACCTGCATTACATTTACATTGCGGTTAAATGGTTTGAGTACAAAGTGGTGTTGTGGTGTTAAACTGATGCTACACAGTAATTTGCTGCCAGTTCATTAAATAAAAAACATAATTGTATTCTTGTTGTCAGCGTGCTTTATTCAAACCAAATAGTGAGCACACTGCCATTTCAGTGACATCTATAAACTGTGATGCAGTGCTTTATATTGTACATGAGCTGGCTCCAAGCCATAGCTCAGTCTGCTTTCAAGTAAAGGGGTAAATAAGAAACTTATTGCTCATTATGTGAAGGAATACGTAAATGATATGACGAGCTCTTAGCCACATTCATTCAGGGAAAACTTTGGAGGCCCCTGTTCTAAATGTACATGTGATTAACTTTTCCTTAATGTTTATTTCATGGATAAAGTAATAAACCACATAGGTGTTCACACAAGTACATAATAGTCAGCAATGCTCTTATGCTCTTGTCATTTTGACAGGCAATACTTTCAAAGAGTATTCATAATAGATAATATTCACTGTCTCCAGTTTTAGTAAAAAACGACTTAGGACTGCTGCAGTATTTTGGTGAGCAAGCAATAGTTTATGAATAGCAGTAGAAGAATGGCAAACAAACAGATGAAATAATTATGTCACATTGGAACATTGTTTTCAGAAATTATTTATTTTAAGGAAATTAGGCTCAGCATTCAGCTTGTAAATTTTTTTGAACAAATGAATAATAAAAATCAATAAATAAAAATAAAATAAAGCAAAAAATTACTTCTTAACTAAATAGTCCATCAAAGCCAAAAAATGCTCCTCCCTCCCAGCTGTCTCCCTTGCATGCCTCTCTTCCCGGGCGGTCTTTCCCTCAACTCCCTGTTCCTCAACTCACTGTCTCTCCTCTCCTCTCTCTCTCACCTCCCTGTATAATGTGGCGTGACGTGTGAGGAAGGAGGAGCCAAACGCAGCAAGGGGAATCATTAAGCCCTTAGGCCACTAAGGCGGGATACCCGCAGATAAGGGAAGGAGACAAGACAAGGAACACAAACACCACTACAAACACTACTAACCGGCTCACTGTCAAACGCCAAGTAGAGCGCAAGGACAGGGATCAGAACAGCCAGAAATAAATACGCGCCCTGTCTCGGTAACGAGACAAATCAGGACGGGCGAGTAGCGTAAAGACAAACATAAAACACAACAAACACTGCAAAAATAATATGATAGTATGAGTAATAGCGGAGGCGAAAGGAACAGATCCAACGTTCCAGGCTACTCTCAAACTCGCGGTCAAACACAAACGTGTCCACAAAATCGCCCAATCCTCCGTATAGGAAGACATGCGCCAAAAGACGAAAAGAACAGCAGTTCCAAACAAAATCGTCAAACTCCATGCAAGGAGAAAAGGCACCGAAAGGAACGAAACGGACAGGCAGCACCGGACATTTACCGGCTAGACCAACGCGAGATTTAAATGAAAATAAATGCCCTGCCTCTCTATGAAGAGGAATATAATGAGGCGAAACAGGAACAAAGATTTAACGTTCCATGGCGATATTAATAGGTTTGCAGTCCAATGCAGAAAAGGGGTAAACACCCGATCTCCCTGGAGGGAGAAACATTTTACAGGTGAGCCGACGAGCACCGTCGTCCCATAACTTTCCTATCCAAATAGACTAACGCAAACTTAAACTGGAACAACCGCCCTAGCCTCTCAGTAAATAAATAACGAGGCGAAAAGGAACAGAGATTAACGTTCCATGGCTATTTTAATAAAACACGCAGTCAAACACAAACACGTCCACAACATAGCCCAAGCTCCATATAACTAGGAGGCTAACACCCGGAGAACGAAACTAGAACAACAGTTACCAAACAAAATCGTCCCGCACAGGTAGTTAGGGAGTATAGGACGGCTGCAACAAAAGACCTACGCAAATTTAATAGCACGACAGCCTCTCAATAAGGTGAAATGTAACGAGACGAACAGGAACTGAGATTTAAAGTTCCGAGGCTATTTTAAGAACACACGCAGTCAAACACAAACACGTCCACAACATAGCCCAAGCTCCATAAACTAGGAGGCTAACACCCGGAGAGAATCGTCCCACAGGTAGTTAGGGAGTATAGGACGGCTGCAACAAAAGACCTACGCAAACTTAATAGCACGACAGCCTCTCAAATACAAATAAAAACCCTGGCTCACAACAAAGGAGACGTAGTCCACGAGAAGGACCAAACAGGGAAATACGTACCAAGGCTACTTACTGGCTCACAGTAACACGGAATTGAGTAGAAGCAAAACGCCAGGTCTCTCAATAAAAACCCTTAACAGGCGAAAAATGGACCAGAGAAACTACTACTCTATACTTCTAAGAGCTAAGAAACTAAATAGAAGCTAAACACCCGATCTCCCTATGGGAAGAAATGTGCCGAAGAGCGAGCAGAACTACAGTTCTGAACAGAATCGCCCAAAACTCCATACACGGAGGAAAAGCACTAAAAGGGCAAAATAGAGCAGAGATTTTACGGTCCCAAACTTCTACGAGATAATCAACTACCAAGCCAGTAAGAAATAAGCCCTGCCTCAACAGAGACGTTAAAAATAGGCGAGTAGCCAAAATGGTACGAGAACACACAGCCAACAATAAACCACAATACAAAACAATTAACAATTAACAATTAACAATTAATGTCAAAGCCCCGAATGAAGGGAACGGTAGGCTTATATACATCTCTCTGGAGACTACGACAGGTGTAAATGCTTAACAGACACTCCCCCAACTCAGCAGGGCGGAGCAAGCATCCATCAAAAGGGCAGCGCCCTCACGTGGCCACCAAGGAAAACGACCGCATAGGACCACAGGGTCCAAAACCATGACACCCTGTCCCTCCTCTCCTCCCTCTCCCTCATTTCCCTCATCTCCCTGTCCCTCCTGTCCCCTCTGTCCCTCACCTGTCTGTCCCGCCTATCCTCTCTCTCCATTAAGGCCCTCTCCCACTCTGCATCCTTAACATCCCTGGCCTCCTCCCTCCTCTCCAGCTCCTTTATGGCCAGGAGCCATACAGGCTCTTTTTTGGCCCTCTTGGGAGCTGGGCTGGTGGATGGGGGCTCAGGAGCGGTGGAGGTGGAGGCGGTGCAGGTGGTGGAGGTGGAGGCAGTGCAGGTGCAGGTGGTGGAGGCAGCAGTGGAGCCACAAAAGGAGCAGGAGGTGGAGCTCATTTCTCTCTCCTCATAGGGAAAGGAGAGGACCCTGCCACCTGGAGCTGATGATGAGCCTATTGCCACCGGGGTAATGCTGTGACTGGACCCCAGGGCCTTGTCCATGGCCTCATACCACTTCCAGGTGGCAGCGGTCATCTCCCCTCCCTCTGTGCTCCTCCCAGTGGGGGGGTTCTTTAAAAAGACAGGCCACCGTTTGTGTGTTATACAGAGTAGTACTAGTAGATATTTGATGTTCCTGAGGGGCAATGTAGTACAAGATCATGCAGCAGACTGAAGACTACAGAGGCACCAGTGTATTTTCTGATGTGCCTGTTGGGCTGCTGACTCCTACAGCTGTATGATGTAGAGTAGTGGGGAGATGATACAACCCTGAAGTCGACCCAGTAGTAGAGAACTGCTTATCACAGAACACCATTGACTTTAAACCTCTGAGAGCATGAGCCACCACACTAAACTCTAAATAAGAAAGTCTCTCAGTAATACAAAAGCAACAGAAAAGTCTTCAAATAATAAACGGCCATGGGCGTTTCCCTCCTACAGATGTTTAAACATGAGGTTCAGAATACACATATTGGCTGGAATCTAACAAATGTTTTTTACAAATAAATTCTCAATGCTTAGATAATGTTCATAATTTCAGACAGATATAGGACTTACTGCTCTGGTCTAATTGGAGTACATGTAAACGCTACACACTTCAGCTGTACTTAGCTAATACACTATTTGACATGACTTGGTCATTAGTCATTGTATAGCAATTAATGTAAATGTAATGCCAATACATCATCTGAGCATCAATCAAACAGCTGTTTAGGGGGCCCCATGCACAAAGTGAGCTTGGAATGCTGTTAAAGTATTCCACATAAGCTTAACAGTTCCCCCTCTCTCATGGGATTAGCAAAGACATATCCATCCATTGTCTTGTAATATGTCACATCCATTGTAGAACACATGAGAAGGATTATTGTGCTGTGTGCACTGAAGAACATTTCTACAGCAGTTTCATCACAAGCCATTGGGATAACAACCTTGAATGAGGTTATCCCTAACAGATAGATACAGGTAGAGATAATACAGACATGCCTTGTATTTTTGTTTGAGGTTTTCCCACTTCTTCTTTACGAAGGCCACGGTGACCTTCCCCTCCAACCCCATCTCTTTCATGAACACCCTGTGAAGACATATTCACAATTTGCCAATAATCCCAGGAAGCATCAAGCACGAACATGCTATGAACTTCTACAGCAAATGACATACATAGTAGATGTACATGTACTGCAAATGTAGTGTGGAGACTAGCTTATCACTTTCAATGGTACAGATGGTGGTTGAATTGGACAAAGTATTAACTTACTCAAACCCCTTCACTGCAGCATTTCGCTTTCCTGTGAAGAGGCCCATGTTTGTGCCTCTCCACAGGATCAGCGTCTCTGTTATTTCATCTGTCCCTGCAGCAGCAGCAACAACAACAACAACAACAAAAACACAACAACAACAACAATGTTACAAAGCCATCTAATAACACAGCATGTTAGCATGTAGCAACACAATATCCTGCCCACACTGTACTGCACCACTGCACATCATATCATGTGTTCTCAGCCTGTTGTGTTCATGTCCTGTCAAAGCAAGCTGATGTAGCTAAGATCAAGTACTATACTGATGTATTGTAGCTAGTAGCACTTCACTATAGCCTCCACACAGGCTGTAAAGTCACATAAAATGTAATCCTTATTAAACCAGCTATACTAGCTGGTGTGTTGTGGCACATTGCATTACTCGCGTTAGGCTATTGTGAAGAAGTTATCCAGAACACAATGTTACATCCGATATGCTAAAGGTCTGTGACAATCCTATCAAAAACAAATATTCCATGTAGAAACCTTACAACATGAAAATGTGGTACAGAACTATACAGATTATTTCAGACTAAAATTAAAGAGTTCCCTAACATACATGAGACTGCCTATACAATTACATTGACAGATTGTTTGTATACAAATACATAATATAGCCTAATACTAATCAACATTTTAGATTTTATAACACTTTGCAAATATTATCATATATGATTTTACAGACCTTCTGCATATGGGATGCAAGTGGAGATACCCAATAAACCTAGCTATATATAGCCTACATTAGCATCACTACTAAACAAGATTATTCGGTGAACAGTGTAAGATCATTTTTAGCAATGGAACATAAACAGTAAAAAACCACATACATCTGAAAGCAGATCCAGCTCCGCCGATATTCCAATTTGGCGCAGCCATGCCCACGTGTTTAATGTTTGTCTTTAGAAAAACGTCAACGGAGCTGCGCCACTTTATGGGACCAAGCTGCGCGTCATATTTCTGGGACAAAAAAGGTTGCTTACCTTTTGGAAAGTGTGCTGCCGAATGTACTCAGCGAAAGCCTGAAGTAAGTGTGTCATCCGGGTGTTTGAAGTATACTGTAATTCGAAAGATTTTCGCGTACTCTACGACTTTCACGCCCTATCTACTCACTAAGGCTACTCAACAGTGTGGAAGAGTGCTGATTCGGACATGGCCCAGGACCAGATTCTGTCCCCGCCCAAGGCATCACAAACACCTTCCTCACGCTGGCTCATATCGCCCAATAAAAACGGCTGTGTAAACACAGCGCACTGCGTATTGGGAGTATCAAACATACCGTTGGGCATTCTTCACAGTATCGAATCAACAGGATTTGGTTTCAGTCTCTGATGCGCGCACATCAGAATCCTAAAGGTGCTTTAGAGCGCACGCGAGCAGGTTCCTGTTAGGTATCGTTCTCGGGGACCCAAACGCAGACCAGGATGTAGCAATAAAGAATGTTTATTTCAGTCCAGATCAAAAGCCGGGTAATCTGGTGTAGAAACAGTGCCAAAATCGACAGGCAGGAGAATAGTGAGACAGTCCAAAAATCTAAACCAAGAAATCATGGGCAGAGGTATAAAAACGGCAGGCAAAGGCAAAGTCACAAAACAATCAAAAGGTCAAAACCACAAAAAACACAAGCAAACAAACAGAATTGAAAAGCAAACTCGGAGTCGAAGGGTGTCTCACGGCGTAAATGAGAAACTGAGGGGAGAAGATGATGTTAGATAATTAGTAAATTAGTCGATTAGTAGAAACCCTAATTCTATCAGTTAGTAGATTAGTAGATTAGTAACAATAAGGGAAATGGGGAAAACGATTAGATAGTAGTGAAACAATTAAGACGCGGACTGGAGTGTAACCAAACACATAGCACTCGACATGACATGAACTTAAACGTGAGACAACAAGGGAACAAGAGGGCAGGTGTAAGTGAAGTACAGTAAAACACGGAGAACAGAGGGGGTGTGCACGAGACAAGGGAGTACAGAACAGAGGGGGTGTGCACGAGACAAGGGAGTACAGAACAGAGGGGGTGTGCATGAGACAAGGGAGTACAGAACAGAGGGGGTGTGCACGAGACAAGGGAGTACAGAACAGAGGGGGTGTGCACAAGACAAGGGAGTACAGAACAGAGGGGGTGTGCACGAGACAAGGGAGTACAGAACAGAGGGGGTGTGCACGAGACAAGGGAGTACAGAACAGAGGGGGTGTGCACGAGACAAGGGAGTACAGAACAGAGGGGGTGTGCACGAGACAAGGGAGTACAGAACAGAGGGGGTGTGCACGAGACAAGGGAGTACAGAAAACTGAATAATGGAAATGAAAAGAAACATAAATAACAAAATACAAAACCAGAAAAATACTAAACAGAAAATAAATACAAAATACAGAACCCTGACAGTACCACGTTTCTGTTCATCTCCCTGTGGGGTCTCCACAGATGAGGCGTATTTTTTCTTAGAGTTATTTCCACATACGGAAAAACACGCTCCTGTGGCCAGTCTGACATTTATCTAAACCAGGGGTGTCCAATCTTATCTGGAAAGGGCCGGTGTGGGTGCAGGTTTTTGTTTTAGCCCAGCACTACAACACCTGATTCAACTAATTAACTAATTGTGCTCTTCAATCAAGACCTTGATAAGTAGAATCAGGTGTCATAGTGCTGGGCTAGAACAAAAGCCTGCACCCACACCGGCCCTTTTCGGGTAAGATTGGACACCCCTGATCTAAACTGAGTCACAGCAGTGTGTTGGTTAAACCACAGTGCACAAATGGATAGAGTATGAATATGGCCGCCATCTTTGTTTCTCCACTGTGTCCTCTCCTCTACAAACTATGGAAAAGCGATTAAAAACAGAAAAGCGTGATAAAACAAGGCAAACGTAGTTTTCACAACACAACAGATCCAAGATAATAAATGAAAGCAGGTTAAATTAAATATCTACAGAGATTATATCAAGCAGAAATAAAGCAGGTACTTCTCCTTTTTGGAGAAATTGACTTTTATCTCTCAGTTTACCACCTCAGAACTACAATAGCAGCACTCTCAGGTTTTATTTCTGTTTTTAAAATTCTTGCTCCTTTATTTTTTTGGCCCTTATCCTTGTTTTCTGTTCTTTTTCATGTTAGCTTAACTGAGGTGACAGAGGAGACATTTTCATCTCCCCACTGTAATCCAGGGAAGGTTTGTGATCAAGGCACAGCAAGGAGCTTTTGAAAAGGGCAAAGCAACAATTTTACATTCTTCACATGGATTAATCGAATACTTTTTTTGGCACAACGGTCCCATAATGCTCCTGGGAACAAGCTCATTTCCACACAAAAGACGGGACAGCATGTTTCTCACTGAAGATCCTCCCCCCGTCACATTTTAACATGGACTAGTGAAGCAGGCTGCCGTCTCTCGGCTCCATCTCCGTGTGTATGGCTTTCTGCCCTCTATTGGTAGAACAGCGGTACTGCCATTTAGGGGGCGCCACAAATTTATAAAAAGAAGAAAATGGCTTACTCTGGTATGGAAGCATTTCCGCGCCAAAATTCAAATGAAAATGCAAATCGGCGATTGCATTTCGTTAACATACGATGCGCGCAAAAACCATGACATAATTCAAATGAAAATGCAAAAGGTGCACATTGCGTTTTCATTTGCAAGTTAATGTACGCCCTTTATCTGACAATTTGAAAATGTTAATGCAAATCCATTTCACATTTAATTTTTCTCGCCCTCTACGACACAACCCTGCCATAATTTTAATGAAAAACCACATTTGCATTAGAAGTTTCTTGTTGCAATCGCATGATCCATGACAAAAAGGAAATGATAATTCAATTCGCCATTTAACATATCGTTTTCATGCTTTTGCGGCACAAGAGTGACATAATTCAAATGCAATGGCATTGTATCCGTTTGCATTATCATTTCCGTGTGGTCAGGCAAAAACCCTGCCAAAAATCCGAACTGAAAATGCAATGCAAACTGCAATGCAAATGCAAACTGTCAAAGCTGCCCATCAAGGCGGGGCCTTGAAGAAAGGGGCGTTACAGGGGACTGTTCGTTTCAAACCAATGAACATATGATTCAATGGTTGTCTGTGATTTCGGTTGTCAGGCAGTTGCCAGGCTAGATAGCGACATTTCCTAGTTCTCTGTGTTTGGGGATTATAGGCGAAATGATCGGAATTAAAAAGGAAACAAGGTAGCCTAAAAGTTACGACTAGCCATACCCAGCCCAATGTTAACTAAATTAATTTCACAATTTAGCCTGCTTATACTTGGGGGAAAAATGTGCTACCCTTTTCACCGTGGGCATTTCCATCACGATTTCTATTAATTATTGTTTTCTTTTAGATAGCCTTACCCTTAGGCTATGTGCAGAGCAAAGGTAAAGTAGTCCACAGAAAGCCTGAGACAGCAATCTGTACGTGACACAGCTTGAGCCTACAGCCTAGCTACCAAAAACGGTGGATTTTGTATGGTGTAACGTATAGAATCTAGGCTAATTAAATAAAAATATAAAATTGTGTAATTAGGCCTATTCCACATAGGCTATGTTGTGTAGTATGGACTGTCATTCATGTCTTTACCCAGCAGATGGCAATAAAACACTTGTAAAAACTAAATGACAGCTTATTTTTTTATTTGGTGAAAACCACGTTCGTATATAGCTAGTTCTGTGGTGAAAACACTGGGGAAACGACCCCGGCGGGCACAACCAAATATTTTGATCTCCCTACTCACAAAGCCCATCAACCTTGGGGATTTTACCTGTAGCCTCGGCTATTGTAATAATCTATATTTAGTCTAGTCGTGAAGCAACATAGCCTACAGATGATTAAATATTTGTTTTTAATTATATTTTAATTTCATTATAACGTTACACCATATAGGCTATCCTACAACACAATTCACCGTCTTTGGTAAGCTACTAGGTAGGCTATTCGCACAGTCTCTAGAGCTTTCCAGATCTCAATGCTTTAAGAGGCGGTTAGCCTCTATGACACTGATTTTCCTGTTGTAGCCTAGTTTACACAAAACATTTAAATTTGTTCAATTTAAATAGGCTCTTGATTATTGAGAGAACGTAACAATTGGTCTTTTTAGAGGGTGTGCGAATACAGTGAGTTCCGACAGTCAGTAGCCTAACCTATCCACACAGCTGTATTGGCACAGTGCCATTATGCTCAGTCTTTTAAGAACATCGGCTACAGAATCATTTTCATTTAAATAGGTCTACCACTGAGACACGATTAGAGACATAAGCACTTATTTTATTGATAGCCTGCTTATTTTATTTTAGTGACATGGAATATAGGCTAAGCAATAGCCCAATGTTGGTTTATCAGCCCTGTCTAAGGCAACCCGGTGAACGGAAATCTATGCCCTTACCCCTAGAACCCACCAGACGTGCAAGCACAAGCGCACGCACACGCGCACTGCTGCGCTTCACTTCCGCTCCCATGTTAACGAATTGCCGCGGTTCTCACCGGCCACGCACGCACGGCAGGCGGGCGGACGGCTCGCGGACGTGGAGCTGATTTTTCCGCTCTGGGCGGAATTTTCTGGCCATCCGCATGCGCAATCTCATAGAAATACATTGAATATGTTCAATATCTGCATTATATCACCACATTTTAATGTTTTTCAACCTACTAATAGTTTTACAATTGTTATAAATTATTTTAATACATATTATATTTTAATATAGGCCCTAATGAAAATGGGAACAGAGACAATCACCATTGTCCATTGTGGGATGAATGAAGTTAAATCAAGTTATACACTTTGCATATAACCAGTTATTCTCGTTTTATAATGCTTTTTCTTTATTATAGTATACATATATATATATATATATATATATATATATATATATATATATATATATATATATGTTCAATGAAGTAACCCTATGCTTACTTCTGTTTTTATTATACTGATATCACTGTATCGATTTAAGGTACTACATAATCAAAATAGCTGCTAATTCTGCTAAAATTAAATGTTTAGAACATGTTGATTACTGTCTTAAATAAATAAATAATATTAAACGGACTTTATAAAGGAGGCATTGTCTCGTTTGCTACATTTAGCTTTAAAAAACAACATTCTATATAGTTTAGATATTTGTTTTAATATAATCAAAAGTGTGATCAAAGTAAAGTGTGATCAAAGCAGTTCATGGGGTGTAGCTACCCACATTCTAATCCTCAGGAGCATTTGGAGCAAGAGGTAAACCGTAATTGCCTTCCTCGTGTTTACAACTCGTATTGAAACAAACAAAAAAACTACTATATTAATATTGCGAGATAAGATAATCACTCAACTGATTTCGTTATAATTACATAATTACATTAGCTATAGGCTACGAAGTAAAAAATCGAAAGTAGGCCATTTGCTGCCAGCCAGTGAAGACTTGTTTGTTGGTCTGATTCATGTGTAGCTATTTTCCCATGTACTATATATTGACAGTATGCAAGTTTTCATTTGAATTAACCTGTCAAGCAGTAAGACATATGTAATAGCAATATTTACTTATCCATTATTAAGCAAAGCTCACAAATCCGGAATGTAGACTGTTTGTTTGTATAGCGCGTTTCGTGTCATTCACGGAATGCGCTCCGAAAAAGCAATAAAAGCGTTTGTGCCTTTGCGCGTCTAGTGGGTTCAGTTCTGCTCAAATCTGCGCGCGCAATAAGCGTCTGTGCGCTTGCGCGTCTGGTGGGTTCCAGGCGTTAGGCTACGCAAGTCCTCCCTGCTATTAAGGTTAAGTTAGTAGGAACAACAGGCTGGCTAGGATCATCGTAACGTTTAGGCTACCTCGTTTATAATTTATAGCAATTAGCCTATAATCCCCAAACACAGAGAACAAGGAAATGTCGCTATCTAGCCTGGTAACTGGCTTCATTTCCATTAAAATTATTGCAGGGTTGTGTCGTAGAGGGCGAGAAAAATTAAATGTGAAATTTGCATTAACATTTTCAAATTGTCAGATAAAGTGCGTACATTAACTTGCAAATAAAAACACAATCTGCACCTTTTGCATTTTCATTTGAATTATGTCATGGTTTTTGCGCGCATCGTATGTTAATGAAATGCAATCGCCGATTTGCATTTTCATTTGAATTTTGGCGCGGATATGCTTCCATACTCTGAATGTGCTGTAAACCAGTTTTGTACAACCAACGCATGGTGGAAACCATAGTTTTAAGTTTTTCATTTTGTTTTTATTTTTATTAGTTTTTCAATTTCAGTTTTAGTTTAGTTTTAGTTTTTCAAACGATTTTAGTTTAGGTGGTGCAGTGGTTAGCACGGTCACCTCACAGCAAGAAGGTACCGGTCGAAGGTAGTTTGAATCCCGACCGAGGGCCTTTCTTTGTGGAGTTGCATGTTCTCCCCGTGTCCGTGCGGGTTTCCTCCGCGTACTCCGGTTTCCTCCCACAGTCCAAAGACATGCAGATTCAGCAGTTCCAAAGACATGCAGCCGTTTTAATTGAAAACTCTAAATTGCCCATAGGTATGAGTATGTGAGTTAATGGCGTGTGTGTGTGTGTGTGTGTGTGTGTGTGTGTGTGTGTGTGTGTGTGTGTGTGTGTGTGTGTGTGTGTGTGTGTGTGTGTGTGTGTGTGTGTGTCAGTGTTGCCAGATGGAAAATACAGCAATATCGTACTGCGACTTTAAAATTATCGTATTTTAACAAAAACTATCGTATACTGAAACAACCTGGGAAGGGGCCAGGATACTACATTGAATGGCAAAACTATGCCATGTGCACCATATTAATGTAATAACACGGAGGCTCCGTCGTCTGAACAAGACGGCAACTGTTTATCGCTTCACACACAGAGTCAATCACAGCCCATTACACAATCACTCCTTCCGTTCTTACCCTTCAAAATAAAAGCCCCAGATCTACACACTGTGTCACTGCTTTACCAGAGGGAACTTAACTCACTCAGAGCCTTAAGCTAAGAGGCAACTCAATAAAAATAGCTTAAAATATATATTATATGAATATTGACACTACTCCCGGAGTATATATTAAGGGGATTAATTGCGAACACAAAGAAGAGCTCAAAGTAATGCCACCCATACTATAGAATAATTATATTGCTAAACTTACCTAATAGTCGAATTCGACCTCTGGCTCCGAATCGCTGTCTGTCACTGAAGCATCGGGTGCAGCTGAGGTTGAAGGTCCTTTCTTTTTGTAAAGATTGGATGCAGTCACTGAGCGCAGCATTGTTTCTGTTGGTGTGAATTTTGAGCATCCACCGGCTATCTTTACACATTCTGATGTGTGCATGAGTCCATTGAGAGTGTCCGTGATAAGTCTGTTCCGAGGCTTTGTTTTGAGTAAGTTCACTTTTGAGAAAACACGCTCACATGAGGCGTTTGAGTGGGGGAAAACAAGTACATCAAGCACAAATGACGCCAAGTGTTTAAACACTTGTTCACCCCCCAAGTCTTTCATTTGTAAAGCATTATACCAGAATGCATCCACATCCATTTCTTTGGAGCTGGCAGGCAGGTTCATTAGGGGCATCTTTCTCCACTCGTCATCAATTGCCTGAACACGGTCAGTGTCATTCATGTCCAATATTCGTGGCACTGTTTGCATCAAAGGGAACAGGGACGGGTACAGTGCTCGTGAGTGTGCATCAATCGCGATGGCAGGAGAGAGGCACTCGATTTGGGTTAGGATTGGGTCATCAAAGTTGAAACGTTTCTGTATTTCTTGGCAAGCAACTTTGACAAACATTTGACATCGCATGCGAAAGTCTGTGACGGCAGCAGGCGGAAGCTGCTGCGTAGTGTTGAGGCGTTGCATCACACTGACACCGAAATACATTGCATTAAGTGGTAGGGTCCTTGCAGTGTCTGTCGGGTCAATCCGGGTGATGTTGTTGTGGAGAACATAGTCCCTGTCCATGAAAGACAAAAGGAGGTCCTTATACGTTTCACACATCTTGTTCCTCAGGGTTGTGATCACCACCTTCTCACTTTGAAAATGCTCGTTAAGGCCTGTGAACTTTGGCAGAATCCAGTCCAAAAAGTGGAAATACAGTCTCAGTGATTCATTGTTCAGCGCATTGAATATGTTTTCTGCTGCATTTAATCTCGCTTCCAGCCACTGGTCGGTGAAGAAAAGCCTCAGAGCATCCCACTGTGTGCACATCCGCTTGACAACTTGGTGGAGAGAGAGCCAGCGGGTCTGAGATGGCTTCAGAAGTTTATGAGGCTCAACATGACAGAATTCCTGAAATTCTTTTAGCTGTGCCACACGCTTGGTGCTGTTTTTGAAATAGCCATACACATCCCTGGCTAAATCCTCACACATTCGGGGAAGCTGTTTGCAGGCCGCGCTTGCGCAGAGATGCAATGAGTGACAGATGCATCGTTGCACTGTTATCCCCGGCAGGTCATTTTTCAGTCGACTTGAGACAGAGTTGTTTTTACCCATCATGGTGTTGCACCCATCCGAGGCAAATCCCACAATGTTCTTCAGTGGGACATTGGCGTCTGTGAAGGACTTTATCATTTCGGTATACAGCCTTTCTGCTGAAGCCCCCAAAGTGACAAACTCCCTGTTCTCAGCAGAAAATACTTGAGCCAATTTCCAGAAACGGGTCTGGACAGATTTGGATCCATCATCAAAGAAACGAACAACAATGCAAAGTGTTTTCACTGTGCCAATGTCTGTTGACTCGTCAATGAGCACGCTGAATTTCTTCTTTTTCAATATCTCTGACATGTCCTCAAAATAGCAATCTCCAATAACATGCTTAGTGATCGCGGTTGCCTTTGTGCGACCAAGATTCAAGCCCTGAGCTGTTTTAGTCTTTGAAAATGTATTTTATTACTTCCACCAAATGATCGGCTGATCTCATGGCAATGTTGTGCTCGGCTAAAAACCCCGCTAGCTTAATTTCGGCTGTTTTCACCGCGGTTTCCAGCTTTTCTTTCGTTTGTTGTAGACACTGGACAATGGATACTTGATTTGGAGCCAGACATTTTACCTTTTCCATGTGTTTGGTCCCCTTGGCATGGTTCTTAAGAACCGTGATTTCAGACACCATCTGGACATTGCAACAGCGAAAGAAGGCCTTTGTCTCGTTCCCAGCAACAGGTTTCAGCCATCCCTTGAAAATGGGCTCCAACTCCCACACAGAGCGGTAAAGCTGCACTCGATGATGTTTCGTCTTACGCCCATTTGTGTCCGTGGCCGTGCTGCCATGCTCTTTACGTTTTTTGGTAGCTTCTCCTCCGTCCTCCGAACTCATATTTACACTTAACGTTAACTGAATGAATGAACTAACTATCAAAATGCTAACTGTCTGCTAAAGTTCAACTACAACTACTGCGCTGCGTGTGCCACTGACTGCAGCAGTTGTGTAGCTAGCAGTAGCTAAGTTCACGTGCCTTATGCCTCACGTGCCTAATTTCTTTTTCCACTTTACCTACTGGCTACAGGCAATCAGGCATGAGAGCTGTGATTGGCTGCAGGCGTGATCAGTGGTGCTGATGTGATTGGCACTGCCAATCTGATCACGCCTGCAGCTCATGCCTGCCAAATTTTGACATTGGCAGGCATGAGCTGCAGGCGTGATCAGTGGTGCTGATGATATGACTGGTTGCTCTCAAATCACAAACAAGGTTTCGTTGTGGGTTTATTGAAATGGCAAAATTATCGTACATTCGGGCTTTTTTGGAATTATTGATCGTATATCGTACAGTTGTTAAAATTATCGTACAAATACGATAATTATCGTACATCTGGCAACACTGGTGTGTGTGTGTGTGTGCCCTGCGATAGATTGGCGACCTGTTCTGGGTATATTCCTGGCCTCTCGCCCAGTGCATGCTGGAATAGGCTCCAGCCCCCAGCGACCCCGACTAGGGGTGTTTCAAATGACCCTATACGCAATCCGGATCATCCAAACAAAAAAAGTTTGTGCTATCAACAGTCAGGAGGAGGATAAAAAACTAAAACCAAAAAGAATTAATGGTCATTTTTATTTTATTTCAGTTAGTTTTACAACACATTACAGTTTTAGTTTCGTTATAGTTTGTAAAGTAATTTTATTTTTTATTTTTATCTTAGTTAACTAAAATAAAAACTGATTTCAGTTTCAGTTTTAGTTTCAGTTAACAATAATAAACTTGGTGGAAACTGACACTGTCCCAGACAAGGACAAACATCGGCAGAGCATTTGGCTCAATTCCTTGAAATGTTTTGTAAAGGTTTTTGGAGGAAACAATATAACAAAAATATAAAAAGAGGAATGTATTGAGCTCTGCTATCATGTGAAAATGGGCTCTAGCCCAGCAGGCATGGCACTCACTCTCCAGTGTTCTAGCCCAGGTGAGTGTAATCACCTCATTGAATCACTTGCCTCACTTGCCTCTTCCTAGCAGGTGAGACCACACCCCTTTCACACAAGTAACATGAACCAGCCAAGATTCAATTAGTGATAAGATTTGAATTCTGCCTATTCTACTCACCATATTATTTTAAGAATTATATTTCCAAAGCTCGCTCGCTACACTGTCATGCAAACCATGATTTTGGCTTAGTGTTCTAATCCATTCCACTGATGTGCAGCAGATCCAGGTTCAAACCTACAGGAAAAGCCATTTCTTTGAGAGAAACCAAACATACCTGCTCAATAGACAAGTAGTTTTCAAAATGTATGGAATAGTTGTTACAGTCCAGTAACAGAAGCAACCACTCAGCAGATACTGCATAACTTGTTCTGTTTCTTATACTGGATTTCATTTACACTACTGTAGATGAACATCATTGCTTCAACTGTGCAGATTTTAGCCCCATCCTGATCTACTCATATTGAGCCCATACATAATCCCATACAGAATATGAAATAAGTGCTACTATGTCACAGGAGTTCAACACATCACACAATAGTAAATCATAACAGCAAAACATTCAATATTTTTATAGTTCAGGTTTAATCAGTGAAGATCATTGTCTGTAAATACAGAGAATTACAGCAACAGTTTCAAACTAAATAAACATTAATTAAACACTAATGTTTAGAGTAATGACAGGAAATAAGTGCACTGAATTCTCCCCATCAGCTGCATTTGACCACAGAATTTTGCGAAAAATTAGTCCAAGCTGTAAAAACTAATAAAATGCAGTTAAATTTAGGAGTTTGCCACTGGTTTCTTTTATACAAAGATGCAGATCAAGAAGACAGAATTATTACATCAAAAGCATTTTACCCTGCCATCTTTTACCAGTATCACACTCTTAATATGTTATATTCATGTGTTAATCATCATATGTACACAAAGACACCTTGGACATTTACAATATCATTTTATTAAAATGTAAAAACATAAATCATAATTAGTTGAACCTGAACCTGCTAAAATATCTTATTCTTATATACAGGGTTTATGTGTATGTGTGTGCATGAGAGTGCGTGTGTCTGTAGGTCCGAGTGTGTGTAAGAGTGTGTGTCTGTGGGTGTGAGTGTGAATGAGAGTGCGTATATGAGTGAGTGTGCTTGTGTGTGTGTGGATGTGAGTGTCTGTGTATGTGTGTGGGTGGGTATAAGAGAGTGTGTGTGTGTGTGTGTGTGTGTGAGAGTATGTATGTTAGTGCATGTGTGTGTGTGTGTGTGTGTGTGTGAGAGAGAGTATGTATGTTAGTGCATGTGTGTGTGTGTGTGTGTGTGTGTGTGAGAGTATGTATGTTAGTGCATGTGTGTGTGTGTGTGTGTGTGTGAGAGTGTATGTATGTTAGTGCATGTGTGTGTGGATGTGAGTGTCTGTGTATGTGTGTGGGTGGGTATAAGAGAGTGTGTGTGTGTGTGTGTGTGTGTGTGAGAGTATGTATGTTAGTGCATGTGTGTGTGTGTGTGTGAGAGAGAGTATGTATGTTAGTGCGTGTGTGTGTGTGTGTGTGTGTGTGAGAGAGAGTATGTATGTTAGTGCGTGTGTGTGTGTGTGTGCGTGTGTGCGTGTGTGTTTGTGAGAATATGTACGTTAGTGCATGTGAGTGGGTGTGTGTGTGTGAGACTCTACTCCAGTTGGCAGAGGGACACTGAGGAGTAATACACACTAAATCCAGCACAGAGGGGTGTGTGTTCAGTGAAGTGTGTGTGGAATGCGTGCAGGAGGGTCAGTGTGTGAGAGTCAGAGACGCTGTAGAAGGACAGAGTGCTGGCCGGACGGTCCACACACACTCCTACCCTGAACACACACACTCCTTCACCATCAGCACGTGCTCCTGCTCTGCGGGAGGGGGAGGGGGGGGCAGGCATGGGTGTGGGGTTCCCATTGTGCAGGACAGAGTAACTGTGACCATCATACTGCAGAGTCCAGGAGTGTTTATTCCATCCAAACCCAGGGTCAGGACCCTCTCCTTTCCTGCTGATTCCTTTATATGTCACTGCTATATGAACCCTTCCCCCCTGAGACACACTGCACTCAGCCTCCCAGTAACAGCGCTCACACACACTCTCTCTGCACACAACCTGGGACTCGTACTCAAATCTCTCAGGATGATCAGGATATGGCTCCCTTCTCCCCGGTGTGTGTGTCACCTTCCTGTTCCCCTCAGACAGAGACAGCCATCTGTTCGCTGTGTTTGGATCCAGTGTGAGCTGACAGCCGTCTGCACACCAGAGACATTAATGAGATTAATTATCATTATTAATATTCACCTCATTATGTGTGTGACAGAGAAAGAGCTGTGATAGTACCTGTGTGTGTTTGTGCACATGTGTGTTTCTGCTTGTGTGTTTATGTGTGTGAGAGAGACATTTTTGTAAACAAACACACACAGCAGAGTGTGTATCTATGGAAAGTGTTCTGTGTCGATACACACTCACATTTCCTGGGTCCTGGTTTGGTCCTGTTCTCTCCTCCATGGTCCACACTGTAGGAACAGCAGAACCGAGAGAGTGAGAGAGCGTGCAGAGAGAGACTGTGTGTGTGAGAGACATTGTGTGTGTTTGTGAGGTGCAGCGTGGAAACTCTCTGTACTTACAGCAGTGTGAGTGTGTCCGGTTTAGCAGCAGACAGCGCTCTCACTCCTGAGTCTCCTGGGTGATTGTATCGCAGGTCCAGCTCTCTCAGGTGTGAGGGGTTTGAACACAGAGCTGAAGCCAGAGAAACACAGCCTGTCTGTGTGACTCTACAGCCTGACAGCCTGCAGAGAGAAGGACACACACACACACACACCTTACAACACAATAATATAAACTAACAGGGCTGTGTGTGTCAAAAAACATAGCAGTGTGTTACACACCTTATACAGCTCAATAAAAAATAACAGTGCTGTGTGTGTCAAATACATAGCAGTGTGTTACACACCTTAAATCACATTAATAAAAACTAACAGGGCTGTGTGTGTCAAACACATTGCACATTGCTACACACCTTACAACACATTAATATAAACTAACAAGGCTGTGTGTATCAAACACATCGCAGTGTGTTACACACCTTACAGCACATTAACATAAACTAACAGGGCTGTGTGTGTCAAAAATATAGCAGTGTGTTACATACCTTATACAGCTGAATATAAAATAAAAGTGCTGTGTGTGTCAAATACAATGCAGTTTTATACACCTTACACAGCTGAATATAAAATAAAAGTGCTGTGTGTGTCAAATACAATGCAGTGTTATACACCTTACACAGCTGAATATAAAATAACAGAGCTGTGTGTATCAAACACATAGCAGTGTGTTACACACCTTCTACAGCTCAATATAAAATAACAGGGCTGTGTATTTCAAACACATAGCAGTGTGTTATACAAAAATATTTAAAAAATTAAATCTGACATCAATTTGACCTTTAAAATGTGGCGTACAGTCTTATTCTACCAAGAGAGGGAAGAGTATACACAACTCTTAGTTCTGTGGAGAGTACACAATTCTTTTGTCTGTTTTCACATTAGAAACATTGACATTAGTTTTAAATTTAGTCACATTGGAGTCCTTTTTGATTGAAGGGGTTGTGTTTGTACTCACGCCAGTGTGTGCAGTTTACAGTGTGGGTCCTCCAGTCCAGCAGAGAGCGCTCTCACTCCTGAATCCTGCAGCTCATTGTCTCTGAGCTCCAGATCTCTCAGCTCTGAGTGAGGAGAATGCAGGACTGAGGCCAGAACATCACAGCAGCCCTCTGTGAGTTTACACCAACCCAGCCTGTGGAGAGACCACACACACACACGCAGACACACACAGAAACACACACGCACACACGTCTATATTACCAACAGGGGACTAACACTCTATACCTGCCAAGAGGGGACCATAGTTTCTAGACATTGCTGTTTAAAAAAAGGGACATGGAAAATTTTATTTAAGCTCATTGTTCATATTATTTACTGAGATTTCACTTTTAATGGTTTTTTAAAAATTAGCCAAGAGGGGACCTGAACGACGTCTACCTAACAAAGAGGGGGCTTAACCAGTCTGCAGGAGGACTATATTATCCGTGCTCTCCACAAAGGACTGGATTCTCTCAAGAAGGGATAGTACTTCTCTAAAATTGCTACAAGATTTTAAGTTTTTCCTTAGATGAAAATCTTCTGATAATGGATAAGCTAAATTTACTCGAGTGAATTTATATAAATCACAGGAAAAGTACTCAAATTAAAATTAGTCAGAAACGACAAAAAAATGTATCTAGTTAGAAATCCATACTAATACAGTGGGGAAAGACATCAAAATTAATTACAAATTACTGGATTAACAAAATGTATTTACATATACATGCAATTTGTATTTCCAAAATACAAAACTACATTTCAGAAATGGACATTCTGCCACTGTTCAAAGCTTACTTCTGTTACTAGCCTGTTAGAAAACAGAGACGGACGCACGCGCACACACACACACAATTGAAATGCACTGCTGATTTCCTATTTGCTCATGCTGATCCTGGGATGTACACACAAAAACAGGGAGAGGTTGTGTAAATTAGGTTTATAAAGTATTCCCACTAATCCACAAAAGTCTAAGGCTACGGTTACACTAGTCACTTCTATGCGACTTCTAACATCCAATATCGCTGGGCTGCATGTAGTCTGGACGTAATCGGACCTCTCAAAACGCATTCACCGGAAAAACATCAATAATCAGTCCCATATTTTACTCCAGTTCTTTCACTCAGACTTCTGTACATTGATTCAACGTGATCTCTATGAGCAAAATGATGTTGAATCAACGTCGGAATTCCACATTGAATCTACGTCGATTCAACATTCGCTTGCTATCTGGGTAATGAGACTGAATAGTTTGGCATGCTCGTCTTGTCTGGTCGGCTGGAAGAACAAATGTTGGTATGTAGGCTACTAATTAAATCCCTGACTAGAGTCTCTTCTATTTATATGCGCAGTTTAAGTTTTGTGAAATGCCCATGTAGTTGGCCAATGTTGATAATGCACTAACCCAAAAGGGCTGGAGCACTGTACATTTAAATATAAGCCGTGGTTCTCTACCTTTTTCTAAACTGTCAAATGGACTGTCCCAAATACTACGTAGCCCAAACGTAGAGCCCACATGACCACAACGTAGGCTTACGTAAAGCCCAACGCAGCCCCTACGTAAAAAAAGGGGTGGGTAAATCTCTGGTTACGCAGCCCCTTCATCAAAAAGGGGTGGGTATGTTGACGCCAACTAATAGCATGGAAGCGTTAATGGTCCAAACGCCTTAAGACGTTCAAAATGGACGTCTTAAGGCGAGACATGGCAGGCAGAAATTACGTTTTTGCATCCACTCATCAATTTTGAGATTTTTGGTTATTTTGCTTCTATAACATGTCTTCTTTAACACTGATATGATAAAAATGTCCAGACTGCACAAAAATATGTTTATTTTACTGTATTTTGTCTACTTAGGTCCAGAAATGTTATCCTAACTTGATCGAATGTTAGCATTTTTCAGTGAGCTATAGTTCCGCGACGTTTGGTAAAACAATGTAGTAGTGTTGTGTTGTTCGCAAACGATTCGTTCAAAAGACCGAATCTTTTGGGTGAACGAACTGAACTGAATAACTTACTGAAAAGATCCGTTCATTTCTCAGTTCAGTTGAGCTCTCGAACGGATCTGATCAGCAGCGAGCATGCAGGGAGGGGGAGGGACTTCTGCGAGCGAACGTGTCGTGATTCGTTCACTGAAGGCTACTAGACACAGTGAGTTAACGTGACGTGATCCTGAGTGATAATCAGCGGCTCAAACTGCCAGAATCAGGCCCAGCAAGTTAAGACTTAAGTCATTGAAAACCAGCGTTCACCTCCAATATTGATATTCAACGAGGAAACTTTTAAAATATCAAGATTTGTAAACTGAGTTTGGCGCGTTTGTCAAAGCGACAGCACTTCCGCATGAACCGTTCGGCCGTTTCAGTTCACTGAGCGAGTCGGACTACGCAGTACGCAGTCGGAGCTCCGCCCAACCACTGAACGATTCGGTGAACGAATCTTTTGAACTAATCTTTTTAATGAACTGATTCTAGTGATTCGAGTCACTGAAGTGAACTGTTTTTCCCATCACTACAATGTAGTGTTACCTATCGGTGTAAAGCTCATTTTCTGTAGCCTAACAGTAGCTGATCCAAATATGGTCATTCCCTTTGCAGTGACGACTATTTGTGAAAAGACGAAGGGTGTTTTAATACAAAATGCAAAATCCCATTGGCTAAAGTCCATTTCTGGCGTTCTGATTTGCTAAAACGCATCACGTGATGTGTTCGGCAACTTCCGTGTTAGTTTAACGCGGCAAATAATGAAGTGGTGAAACAAAAGTTCGGCGAATGTGAAGTCGTGATCGAAATGGGCAAAACACCGAAAACCCGTGCAAAAGCGACACAAGAGACGTGAGCAATTATCTCCTGCCAGAAGAAGCAAGGGAACTACATGTGATCGTAAAGATGACAACGAGCCTGTCAGTAGCGAGTCACCAGCTTTCAATGCGTCAAAACGCAAAATTCAGGAGATGGGGAAAGGTGATCCGAAAATAGATGACAGGCCGGTCACACAATAGTGGCTTATAATGCACGTGTCGCGTTTAAATGAGCTGCTGGATGAATTGCTATGTCCAAATTGCATGGGGAACGGTCTACATATAAACATAGATCCCCAAAACCAAGGGTTTTGTAGCAGTCTGTTGCTAGAGTGTAGCGAATGCAAATCGCAATAAAACGGATACAGAAAAAGCGTGTTTTCATCCTCACGTCTTTGAGTCAACCAGGAGCGATGTAGCCTTTGATGTGAATGTCAGAATGGTCCTCTTAGCACACGAGGTAGGGCGTGGATATGGTGCGGGAAATAAGGAAAATTTGTAAAGTGTTAGGTATTCCATCACTACACTTGAAGACATATCAGAGACACGACAGGAGAGTGACAGGTAAACAGGGTAGAGATAGAGAAGCCTATTAGAAAGTGTAAAACAATCTATTTATTTACTGTAGACTATATTTGTATTGTACAGTAAACAGGGTAGAGACAGAGAAGCCCATTAGAAAGTGTAAAACAATCTATTTATTTACTACAGGCTATATTTGTATTGTACAGTAAACAGGGTAGAGACAGACAAGCCCATTAGAAAGTGTAAAACAATCTATTATTTACTACAGGCTATATTTGTACTGTATAGTAAAATGTAGAGATAGAGAGGCCTATTAGAAAGTGTAAAACAATCTATTTATTTACTGTAGGCTATAATGGTATTGTATAGTAAACAGGGTAGAGATAGAGAAGCCTATTAGAAAGTGTAAAACAATCTATTTACTGTATTTGTACTGTATATGTCCCAGAACACAGAATAATAAAGTGCAATTTCATGAATTCAGCATATTGTACTTCATTAATGTTGCCACCAGTTTGTTTTATTGTTACAGTATACTTTTCCTTTTAGTGGCAGGGAGGGCAGACTGTAGGGTGGACTGTAGTCAAAAGATAAAATAATTATAATGAAACGTACATCTTTATCCATTCTAAGAAGAGAAGACCTTCATCCACTTCTTTGTTTTATAGGTTCCATTGCCTTACTAGAACCAGAGTACTTTGTCACACAATCATTGCATGATTTCACAGCGTACAGTTTAACAGTGTGCACAGTTTGTCTGGTCATTCTGGCTAAGCTGCAAATCTGGTAACCCAAGCTGTAATCTCATTGGCTCTTACCTATGTATTTTGATTTAGATTTTTTTAGTTTTTTACTAAATGAAGATAAAAAATTATCTTAATTGACAATTATGACAAAGACAATTATGACATTATGACAAAGACAAACAGGCGGCACAAAAGGATTGCGCAGTAATTGGAAGGCCCTGTGACTATGCCTGTGCTTAGTTGTACTTATTAACAAGTATATCTAATCAAGTAAGTATATATACAGTTTAGATGTGTTCAGTAGTGTAATAGGGCATTGGGGGATGTGATTTAATACGTTATTGATGCTATAAAGAGTGATTTCTAGTCAGCAAATACACTGCCTGGCCAAAAAAAAAGTTGCACACTCTTATATTTCGTTGGACCGCCTTTAGCTTTGATTACGGTGCGCATTCCTCGTGGCATTGTTTCCACAACCTTATGCAACGTCACAACATTTATTTCCGTCCAGAGTTGCATTCATTTTTGACCTTGTATTGACGACGGGAGAGTCGAACCACTCTGTAAAGTCTTCTACAGCACATCCCAAAGACTTTCAATGGGGTTAAGGTCAGGATTCTGGTGGCCAATTCATGTGTGAAAATTATTCCTCATGCTGCCTGAACCACTCTTTCACAATTTGAGCCAGATGAATCTTGGCATTGTCATCCTGGAATATGCCTATTGATGGGATAACCTGGTCATTCAGTACATTCAGGTACTCAGCTGACTTAAATTTATTGCTGCATAACATTGCTAAGCCTAGACCTGACCAATTGAAATAACCCCAGATCATAACACTGCCTCCAGAGGCTTGTACAGTGGGCACTATACATGACGGGTGCAACGGCGACTTTTTTTTTGCCCAGGCAGTGTATTAAACTTAACAATAGATATCTTTTAACAGTCATTTTCTCAAAATTAGTTTTTTTCAATACTCTGAACCAAAAACCTCAACTTCTAGATCACTTACATACACTAAACTTTCCATGTTCATTCTTAACTATATTCTGAAGATTATTACAGAAGGATTTGTTAATATATTGCCAATTTCCTGAATTATTACACATTTTGTTCTTAAAAACATGGCAAAAATGCATTTTCTATACCTGTATATAGCATTTTCTCATTTATAAAATGAAAAAGCATGTATCCAAAATCTGTTCTGTAATTTTTTTAGTCTCTAATGTGTTGTCAAAATGAAATAAAGATTTTAAGCCTGGCTTTATCCAATTTTTCTATTTTTGGTTTCTAAATATATGCAAATTAGCGCATATTTACTGAGGCAGTAATCAACTGGTAAAGTTTCATGATGATATCTCGTAGTAAATTTTTTTTCCCTATTCACCTGCAGTGTCTCGCCTTAAAACAAACAAATTTGACGTCTTAACCCGGACGTCGAAATACAGGTTTTGGCCCAAATGGCGTTCCATACACTGTAGCCTTGCACGTTATTATCGCTACTGTTTCAACTCATAGCGTTACACAACGCTCTGTAGCCCGCTCCACTCGGCTTCCCCCCAGAATATCTTGATGAGCAGCCGGTTAAAGCTCATGTTGTTGTCCTCTGAAAACTTTTTTGTTGTCCTCTGAAATTTTGTTTAATTAATTTCCTTATTTATTATTGATAGCAGGGCCGTTTCTAGACTGCTCTGATTGGGGGGGCATCAAGAGATGTTGGTGGGGCACAAGGGGGAACAAAGTAGCGGGGGGTGTCATGGTGTCCTCCCCCAGAAAAATTTGAGCATTTTAAAACTCATTTCCTGCATTTCTACACACCCTCACACAGGGTATTTTCGAAAATAAAAAAGTTTATTTGTGAACATTTTGGAGAAGATTTTTTTTCAAAGCCCTATAGAGACACGATTTGAGATGCTTTCATATAAAATTAAAACCATGGTACATGCTCAGAAAAAAAGGTATTTAGTACCTAAAAATGTACAAGCGTTTGTCACTGGGGTGGTACCCTATAGGTACACAAAATTATACCGCTAGCAAGCAATACATTATTAATTTGTACCTTTTTGACTTATTTGTACCCAATAGAACAATATTGTACTTTCTTGACACATTGTGGAAATTTGTACCTTAAAGAACAACTAGAAATAACCGCCTTGCGGTTGTATGCCTCCGCCAACAAGTAAAGTTGCAGTTTAAATCCATGTCAGTCCAGACTCATAAAATATATGTAGTGAAGGCTTTGAAGGAATTTAATTTAAAAGGTATGAAGTGTATTTGAGTCCAAGTAGAAATTTGTGTGAAATGTTGTCATAATTAGCATAGGAATTCTTGAGTTATGGCCAAAAACGTCTTTTGTGAGGTCACAGTGACCTTCACCTTTGACCTCCAAAATCTAATCAGTTCATCCTTGAGTCAAAGTGGACGTTTAGGCCAAATGTGAAGAATTCCCCTCAAGGCATTCCTGAGATATGGCGTTCATGAGAATGGGACAGACGGACGGACGTACGGATTAACAACCCGAAAACATAATGCCTCCGGCCACGGCTGTCGCCGGTGTGGAGGCATAAAAACATACCTCCACTGTACCTCTATTACTGAGAGTGTAGGCTAATCATTACACTAGTGGATAATATCATTTTATTACATTTTAAACCCGCTGTAGTTCAGTACTTGGCTCTACCACATGACGTGCCTATAGACTGCAACATGAGCCACATCTGGACTTCAGGGAGTTCACAAAGTTGAACAAGGAAATTCCGCAAAAAACATGTACTTTCACCCATATGAAGAGCCGATGTACTGGCCTTCTCATGAGCAAGAATAACCAGGTACTTCCATCCATATGAAGTGCCGATGTACTGGCCTTCTCATGAGCAAGAACAACCAGGTACTTCCATCCATATGAAGAGCCGATGTACTGGCCTTCTCATGAGCAAGAATAACCAGGTACTTCCATCCATATGAAGTGCCGATGTACTGGCCTTCTCATGAGCAAGAATAACCAGGTACTTTCATCCATATGAAGAGCCGATTTACTGGCCTTCTCATGAGCAAGAATAACCAGGTACTTTCATCCATATAAAGAGCCGATGTACTGGCCTTCTCATGAGCAAGAATAACCAGGTACTTTCATCCATATGAAGAGTCGATGTACTGGCCTTCTCATGAGCAAGAATAACCAGGTACTTTCATCCATATAAAGAGCCGATGTACTGGCCTTCTCATGAGCAAGAATAACCAGGTACTTTCATCCATATGAAGAGCCGATGTACTGGCCTTCTCATGAGCAAGAACAACCAGGTACTTTCATCCATATGAAGAGCCGATGTACTGGCCTTCTCATGAGCAAGAATAACCAGGTACTTTCATCCATATGAAGAGCCGATTTACTGGCCTTCTCATGAGCAAGAATAACCAGGTACTTTCATCCATATAAAGAGCCGATGTACTGGCCTTCTCATGAGCAAGAATAACCAGGTACTTTCATCCATATGAAGAGTCGATGTACTGGCCTTCTCATGAGCAAGAATAACCAGGTACTTTCATCCATATAAAGAGCCGATGTACTGGCCTTCTCATGAGCAAGAATAACCAGGTACTTTCATCCATATGAAGTGCCGATGTACTGGCCTTCTCATGAGCAAGAATAACCAGGTACTTTCATCCATATAAAGAGCCGATGTACTGGCCTTCTCATGAGCAAGAATAACCAGGTACTTTCATCCATATAAAGAGCCGATGTACTGGCCTTCTCATGAGCAAGAATAACCAGGTACTTTCATCCATATGAAGAGCCAATGACTGAAAAGTGAAGATGCTTTCAAAAATAATGACTTGATTATAAAGAGCAGTAAACAGTAAAAAACTAAATCAAATCAATATTTGGTGTGATCACCCTTTGCCTTTAAACCTGCATAAATTCTCGTGCAGTTTTATAAGAAAATCAGCTGGTAGGTTGTTCCAAGAATCTGAGAGAACTAGCCACAGTTCAGCTCTTGCAGAACTCGTTATTCTTCTTTTCACTGAAGATAGTTCAATAAATATTTTGTAGAATGTTTGGAAATCTAAAATTAGCTTTTTTCTGCTGACACACTAATGCATAAGACAAAAACTAAACATCCAATAAAAAAAATGATATAAAAAATCTAGGGTGCCTAAGACTTTTGCGCAGACACCCCTACACAAATCCAATCTTACCGTTCCTTTTCATTTATGATAAAGCGCTACATAAGAACACATTCTTTAAGACGAACAAAAGCCACGTTTATTCATGAACAAATAGGCTATAAAATGTTATAGTTAAGCGCATAAGCATACATTTCTGATGGTTTTGTTTCCCCTATCGTTCAGTTTGTTTGTTACTGCATAGGAAACGCAACCTTCGATGCTTAACGTTAATCTGGGTCCTTTCAAAAACGGATTTAATTTTGCCGTATGTAGCCAATGCAATATGTCATCTTGAGCCTAGATGTTCATACAGTTGAATGCATCCGGCAAATAACTCAAAAATAGTACATAACAAAAAAACAAAAGTCACCCTTGTATGACTGAGAAAGAATAATGTAATTTATATCTATTTATGTGCATTTGCTGTCTTTCACTGATGCAATTCATGTTTGAGAATCCGATATTTTGTATCATTTACCGTACATATTTCATGCCTGAAATACAGCGTCTGATAAAACAGTTGGCTACATCCCATTTTCAGTGCAAAAACAAGCTCTGAGACAAGAACAATATGTTAAAAGGGCAATAACAGGTGATTTAGCAACACGTCATTAGTAATTAGCATTGCTTAAGCTGACGCTTGACTGATCAAGGACGTTCCATTTGCTTAATTCACGTTGCCTCGATTCTTCCTCGCATCTCTTCCTCGTGTCCTCCGTTGGATCGAGCTTAGGAGCGAGAAAATTTAACAGAATTATGTATCTTAACAAGGGGGAAGGTTTTTCCAATTTCTTTTAACAAGGGGGGGCGGCGCTCCCCCGCGGTGAGCGACAATTCGAGCCCTGCCCATACCTATAATAACCACAATGAACACAGCCACACAGCCCTTAAAAACTTCTGTACGTTCTGACCTCATGTAACCATACAAATTTCACACATCCACACAATAAAACTTGGGTTATTTTAGCATTTTTTCTCCTTTTTCTTGCCGATTTCATCATCACAAACGCTCCAGGCCCACAAAGAATAATTCTCCCTATTGGAGATTTAGCTACATCTGCCAATAACAACATCTAATCAAAGTAATCTGATCAAAAAGTAGCCAATTGCAGGATGAAGATACACAGGCAAAATGAACAAAGTACACATGTAATGCTTTTGACATATAAGTATGTGAACATGTGATGCTATTTCAGCCAATAGAACATGTTTTTAAAAACATTGTCGTTACCAACTTTGTTTTGTGAAAAGGTTGCTTGCTTGCTAATTAATAATTACCAAAACATTAAAACTATTGCTTTTAGAGCTGTATAATCTTTGTGGAAATTGCGCTCGTCATACCTTGGAGACAAAAAAAAAAAAGTATTAATTTATAAAAAGTGATGATTTTGTTTTGACGTTCATTCAAGTAGCCTACATGATAAGTAATAGTTTGAAGAACTGACACAATCTCTCATCGTCATATTACAACTTATTGCCTAGGCGGCGGGCGGCGAGACAAGCTATAATAGGCTAACGCGTTTTAGTTCACCAAACTAGAACGTGAATAAGCTCCCTCGTCCCGTATCACACTAGTCAACTAGTAAATTCAATGCAGTCTCATCAACAAGCATGGAGATATTTTTTACTGGGGAATATTTTCTGAGAAAAAAACAAGTCCTCTATAACAAGCGACATCAACACAGTGATTTTTAATGGCGAAAAATGGTATCCATAATCCACACACCAGCAAGCAGAGATTTGCTTTTTGTAAGACCACAGTGTGACACACTCTAGTGTAATGAGTTGCAACTGACTGAGGTACATTGTAAAACAATGTCACTGAAATTTACGATAAAAGACTGTAAAATAATGAAGGTACGAAATTGTAAACAGCTGAAATATAAATAGGCTAATTGTATTGTTTATGGTGACACACATTTATATAATTAGATATACAACCTGCAACCGTATAGTTAACAAAATTGTCACCGTTATTTAGCCTGTAGGCTACGGTAAAGTTCTGGCAACCCAGTGTGTGTGTGTGTGTGTGTGTGTCAGTTCCCAGTGTGATCATGTATGCTACTGTGGGAGAAAAATCCCCAGAAAAACGCCTCAGCAGTACAGCTGGGAAGAAGGCCATAAAAATCTTGACAGGAGGCCTGGGAGGCCAAGGGACGCGGGAGGGGCTCCAGAATCCCCGGAGACCCAGAAGGACCATCGTGTTACTGTATAATCATAAATATAAGCAATAATCAGGCTATGAGCCATATGATTAAGATGTAAACCAATTATATATACCATGCACAATATATATATAAGCACACAATGCATAGCCGATGTTTATCAAAAGTATGTATAAGGTGTAAACTGTAATGAGCTATGGAGTAGGGACTGTAAGAGGGGAATTAACGCATGCGCAAAACTGAGCCCCTCATTAAAAAATAGGAGTACTTGGGAATCATAGATAAGGGTGTAAAGTTTAAAGGCTTTGTTAATTAAAAAATCAGGGGGCAGGTTATGGGAGGAGATGGTTCCTAAGCCCCACAAAGGGTGGAACTATGGAAAAGGATATAAGATACAGCTGTACAGGTCACACCCCAGACCAGACCAGATCAGACCCAACCTGTGATACCTAGGTGACCTACCTGACCAGTACCATACTGGGACCCACTGGAAGACTCAGACTGGACATTTCACTCACGCATCCACTACTCATAGACTAAGAAGAGACAGACAGAAAACTGACGGGGAAGGGGGTGCGTCAGGCTGCCTCGGACGAGCCTACTTAAGGGAGGATGATTTATGAATGCATGTTTTTATCTGCGCAGATTAGCCTGGGTTACTGCATGTAATTCCTTTGAATTATATACAATAAATCCTGTTGCATCAGACTCTGGAAGACCGTGTTATTTCAAAGAAGTTAAGAGAATTTGAACTTAAAATGAAGGGTGAATACCTGAAGCGATCCATATCTGGCCTGAACTGGTGAAGCTGATTTATTACCCGTCACTACACTTCTCTTTTCTTCTGTTTTTTGTCTGTAAAAACTAAATGGGAGGATAGTTGCAATTGTATGTGACATGCTGGCTAAATATATCCACTCAATTTGAACTTAATTTCATTTGATGAACTGGACACTATTTGAGCCATATCAGTCGGCCTACAGAGAGGGAAAGTAGTCATTGTGTAAGCTATATGTAATGGATTTGTAATGATCTGCACTTAATTGTCAAGAACTATTTGATGAACTGGGTAGTATGCTCCTGATATCTCAGCCTATTGCAGCATTTGTTTGATGGTTGTCCCCCATGTGGCAGTGGTTTAATTGCATCCTGTGTTGCTTCAGAGCTAAAACAGTGAATTAAAATTTTTGCATTTAAATTTTTGCATTCTGCCTCAAACCCACACCAAAATTCCGCTGTTGGAGTCACAAGGACCAGTGGATTGTAAATGACAGCTGAGCGGACAATCTAACAAGACACGGGACATCAAAGCCTTTTGGGTAAACATGGGACTGTTTTGCAACCCTTTGACTCCTAATGACGCTGGGAACCCAGGGCTGTTCACAGGCCGTAAAAGGCCTAGGTTCTTGGAATATATTCTGTACTGAACGCAGTATATGTATAAAGCAGCATATGTATGTGCATGTAAATAACTGTGGATAATAGGATAAATGCCGTGGACTGGGATTAATATCAATTGAAACTAGATTAACAATTCCTAAAGAAATTGTAGGTGTGGTTGCTTCACAAATATCAATGGCTGGAAATGGCATAGAAAGATGGTAATATGGTATAGTGTGAGGTGGAAAATAAAAGGTGGAAATGGTATGAACTGTTAATGCGGTGTAAAGGGATCTAGTGAAGGTGAAAGTGTTAAAATATGGTGACATAGCCTATTTTGTGGTAAGTAGTCTAAAGAACCTGGAAGTCATACAAAGAAGTAATGAATTGTGATAAAAGCACAAAAAGGTAATGTCAAATCATCTGGGATAGTATTGTTGGGTCATAACAGTGTTGTAGAGGAAGGCATTGTGAATGCCCAATTTACTGTGTCCTGTGTACTAGTATGCTGCTTACTGTAGTCTATACTGCAGTGACATGCAGTATGCGAAATATCCTCCATATAAACCTGGACATAAGTAGCTAGGCTATATCAGATTCCTTTACAGTCTTTGGCTATATCATCTGGGGATATTGAGAACACTCAATTTGGCCGCGCAGGTAAGGCTAGCCTAATTTAACAGCTTTTCAAAAAAAGTATACTCAACTAGCATACTCAAATTGTAGTGTGTGCTGATTCGGACTATTCGGACACAGCCGTAGTTCTGTTTGTAGAAAAATATGGGTTCATATTTGCCTAGGTTTTAACCAAATGCTCATCTACTGATTTCTCCACTTTATTAAACAAACTCTGATTCCGATTACAGATCTCACCAAACCACATGTCCTGTGCTGAATTCAGCGTTCTATTCAGCCTACCTAGCATGCAGCTATCGTAAAGCACTAATTAAACATAGGCTATCGTTTGGTTAATAGTAACTTGCATAAACTTGAGATTATAACCCAATCATGTGTAGCGGATAGTTTATTTGCTGTAGCTATGTCATAATCAATTGCATTTTGCTAACGTAGTCTACTGGCACCTGTCACCTTGGCATCATTTTCATGCAGAGTGAAAGGTTTGTTTTTCCTGGTAGCTTAACCACAGTAGCCTAGCTGGCTTATGCTTTTGTCATGTTTTGTTAGGAAGTTCTCTGTGCTAATGTTATTAAGATCAGAATTAGTTGAATAATGTTGAATGGAGTGATTAGTAGGCTAGATGAGCATTTAGCTAAAACATAGGAAAAAATTTCAACAGCGCTAAAAATATTTTTTGTTAACAATTCAATTGTAGCCTATTTTGTAACTTAGACAACATAACGTTACGTGACAGCATTTGGATTTGGATCAGAGATGGAAGCATAGGCGGCATTTGCTATGTTTCATTCGTTTCACCTGAAACGGGCCTCTCAACTGAAAGGGGCCTCGCCTCAATCATAAACTGAAAGTACATGTATATATAATTGTAAAAATTTAAATCAGTGAATACAAGAACTGCCGACCCTGTAGTTTTCCCATTCAGCCACTGTAGGCGCTGTTCCTAACTCCTAAGCCATTTCAGTGAGACCATTACTTATCCTTATTTTTCTAGTCTACGGATCTGCAGATACCACAGAACTATGGCAGATACTCAGTCACACGTGACTATTCCTGACCCACTCAAAACACTTGCTAGCTACGATGTCAGAATGATCACATACAGTACATTCATAATACAACTGAACAGTTATGTGCATAATTCGGACAAAATACGTAGCCCAATGTATTTATATACCTTAAAATACCTGTTTTTTTACATAACAGCAACATACGCTATTACAGCCGTGAGTGCGATAGCGCTGTGGAAACATCAACATTGCTGGGCAGTGGCAAAATGGAATAAGAGAATCTTCAACATTCAACAGAAACCAGTTGTAGAATCGTTACGAGGTAGGATATTTGGTTCCTTAATCTGTTTATCAGAGATTTGTAGAAAGAAATGTTAACGTTATACCCGAAAGTAGCTACATTGGGTAGGCGTAGCCTACGCAAAGGAAAATACACCGAATGTTAATTTGTAACAATTAAAAACTTTTTAATAATAGCTATAGCCTAGCCTATATCGGAACAAATGTTTTTATAGTGTGTAGAAACGGTACATTTTATGCATGTTATTGTCTGACTGTGGCAAGATGGTTGTAAACGGGTTTGGGCTATTTTATTATGCAGTGCAACTTGAGAGGTTGATGTATGCACAAGCGGCGACTCTGTAGGAATCCTGAATTGGCATTTTGAGGGTTGTTTACAATTTCAGAGAAATATGAATAGGCTACTATAATTCGGACATTGACGACTAGGCTAGCACCGTAGATAGGGCTAATAGCCTGCGTGTTCATGGCGAAAGAGCGCATTGTGCTTGATGCAGCATTTGTTGTAGTTATAGTCCAATCAGGGAACGAAAAAATTTTTTTTTCTCACAGGGCTTAACTGATTTTCGAGGACATTTTTTCACATTTCGGGGGGCACTCACATGTTATGATAAAAAATCTTATTAAACAACCCAATCGTTTTAAAAAAATACAACTCAATTAATGGAGAACAGAGCCAAAAAAACAAAAAATGTGTCACTGCCCGAATACTTTCCGTCCCCACTGTATATGATTTGGCAAGTACGCAAGTGTAAAAGTGCGTTAAAAGTACATCACGGTTCAAAATCTTTTAAACCAATTTTAGCCGGTTTTTCACCTGAATGCGAGACGGAATTTCAGCGACTTTTCAATGTAGAAATGTTCACTGGGAGGCAGATGTTGAAACTTTGCTGCTCACGTTACTTCCCTCAGAATCATTTGACACAGGCGTGATGTTTAATTCTTTGTGGGTTTTGGATTTAATTGGTATTACATACGTGTCAATTTAGTGGAGTCAACATCACCTCTAGCAAACTGTCTTATTGATAGCTGGCACTCTGGAGAGTCAGTACAGTAGTAGGCGATGTAGCATACCTCAACAAACAGCGCTTTTCAATTGGTTTCACGTTCATCAAAATATAACTTCACTCTGCAATACGATTTGCCCGTGCGTTCCCAGGCGCCTGAGCACCCACATGATCGCCGCCTATGGTTCAGATATTTATATCAGATATTTGGTTCAGATTAACTTGTAGGCTACAGTTTCTCTTCCTGGAGGAGAGGGGGGGGGGGGGGTCTCTCTGTGTAGGGTGGCAGTGTAGTATAATGGTTAAGGAACTGGGTTTGTAACCATAAGGTTGCAGGTTCCATTCCCAGGTAGGACACTGCTGTTGTACAATTGAGCAAGGTACTTCACCTGCATTGCTTCAGTATATATCCAGCTGTATCAATGGGTACGATGTATAATAAATAAAAAAATAAAAAAAAATAAAAAAATGCTGTGTAAGTCGGTCTGGATAAGAGCGTCTGCTAAATGCCTGTAATGTAATGTCTCTTGGTGGTGAGGTGGTACAACCCTCTTCCTGGACAAACAATTGCATTTAAGAGAAGTCCAAAGGGCCAGTCGGGGAGAATCTGCTTAACAGTTCTCCTGGTACCATAGTCTTCTCGTGCGGCATTTTGAGCAAACATCATTATTCTCTTTGTGTTCCCTTTTGTCTTAGTCTGTTAGAGTGTATGCATTTTCTCTTAGTATAGAATAGCATTCTTTGATTGTGTTGTTTTGTAAATAAAATGTCTACCTTTTTCCATCAAGGTATACCTATTCTTAGTTATTGCCAACTGTCATATTATGTCATAATTAACTGTTTTCCCTTTTTCAGTACATCCAAGATATGTGGTTCGCTTATACGCCGTGCATCTCTGTGAGGACCAATCACTTTATTGGTCTCCTATGCGGTTTTGGGGTGACACCGTAAGCAGGTTACTCGCTGGGCATAGTGATAGTCTCACGAACCGGAAGTGCAGCTGCTCTGTGATAGTTGTGAATTTCAGTGTCCAGACGGATCCTAGTATTATTTCATAAAATAATAATTGGATCATAGTCCGGGATATTTAGATAGTCTCACTCACCAGATGGAGTAACCTTAGTTAGGGCTCCCTGGGTTAGCTGTTAATTTCGGTACCCGGACATAGTCAAGCCGGAAAGTCTGCACACCCCTTTCACCTTCTCCACGTTTTATTATGTTACAGACTTATACTACAATAGATTGAGTTCATTTTTTGCCTCAAACATCTACACACAATAGCCAATAATGACGAAGTGAAAACAGGTTTTTAGAAAATATGCAATTTTATTTTACTGACATAAATAAAGCGATTACAGCTTCAAAGCGTCTTGGGAAAGAAGCTACGAGCTTGGCACACTTGTTTCTGGACATTTTTGCCCATTCCTCTTGGCATATCCTTGCAAGCTCTGTCAGGTTGGATGGGGAGCGTCGGTACACAGCCATTTTCAGCTCTTTCCACAGATGTTCAATTGGATTCAGGTCTGGGCTCTGGCTGGGCCACTCACTTTCTCCGAAGCCACTCCTTTGTTCTCTTGGCTGTGTGCTTCGGGTCGTTGTCATGTTGGAAGGTAAACCTTCGCCCCAGTCTGAGGTCCAGAGCGCTCTGGAGCAGGTTCTCTTCAAGGATCTCGGTGTACTTAGCTGCATTCATCTTTCCCTCTATCAGGACTAGTCGCCCCGTTCCCGCTGCTGAAAAACATCCCCACATCATGATGCTGCCACCGCCATGCTTCACTGTAGGGATGGTATTAGCCAGGTGATGAGCGGTGCCTGGATTCCTCCAGACATGACGCTTGGTATTCAGGCCAAAAAGTTCAATTTTGGTTTGATCAGACCAGCGAATCTTGATTCTCATGGTTTGAGAGTCCTCTGGGTGCTTTTTGGCAAACTCCAAGTGGGCTGTGATGTGCCTTTTACTAAGGAGGGGCTTCCGTCTGGCCACTCTACCATAAAGGCCTGATTGGTGGAGTGCTGCCTGGATGGTTGATCTTCTGAAAGGTTCTCCCATCTCCACAAGGATACGCTGGAGCTCTGTCAGAGTGACCCTCAGGTTCCTGCTCACCTCCCTGGCCACCGTCTTCCCCGATTGCTCAGTTTGGCCGGGCGGCCAGGTCTAGGAAGATTCTTGGTGGTTCCAAACTTCTTCCATTTACTAATGATGGTGGCCACTGTGCTCTTTGGGACCTGTAAAGCTGCAGAGATTTTTCCGTACCCTTCTCCAGATCTATGCCTTGGCACAATCCTGTTTCTGAGGTCTGCAGATAATTCCTTTGATCCCATGGCTTGGAGTTTGCTCTGACATGCACTGTCAACTGTGGGACCTTATATAGGCAGGTGTTGGCAATCCCCAATCATGTCCAATCAATTGAATTTATCACAGGTGGACTCCAATTAAGTTGTAGAAACATCTCAAGCAGTATCAGTGGAAACAAAATGCACCCACTTTTGGGTGTTATATCATACATATCATACATTTGGGTGTACATATGATATTTTACATTTTGATTTTTAATAAATTAGCACAAATGTCTAAAAACATGTTTTCACTTTGTCATTATGGGCTATTTTGTGTAGAATTTTGAGACAAAAAATTAACTCAATCTATTGTAGAATATGTCTGTAACGTAATAAAACGTGGAGAAGGTGAAAGGGATGTGCATACTTTCCGGCTTGACTGTACATATGTTTTTAGGTTGAAGGCGCTTCCTCATCGCGCAGAAACATTATTTGCAAGACTCCCGGATGAGTAGCACCGTTACATGCTGGGATAGAAGGTGTTAGTGTCAGAGAACAATTAGATGAATGCCTGGTAGCAGTAGATAGTCTTAGTGTCAGAGAACAATTAGATGAATGCCTGGTAGCAGTAGATAGTCTTAGTGTCAGAGAACAATTAGATGAATGCCTGGTAGCAGTAGATAGTGTTAGTGTCAGAGAACAATTAGATGAATGCCTGGTAGCAGTAGATAGTCTTAGTGTCAGAGAACAATTAGATGAATGCCTGGTAGCAGTAGATAGTCTTAGTGTCCAAAGAACAATTAGATGAATGCCTGGTAGCAGACAGTCTTAGTGTCAGAGAACAATTAGATGAATGCCTGGTAGCAGTAGATAGTCTTAGTATCAGAGAACAATTAGATGAATGCCTGGTAACAGTAGATAGTCTTAGTGTCAGAGAACAATTAGATGAATGCCTGGTAGCAGTAGACAGTCTTAGTGTCAGAGAACAATTAGATGAATGCCTGGTAGCAGTAGATAGTCTTAGTATCAGAGAACAATTAGATGAATGCCTGGTAGCAGTAGATAGTCTTAGTGTCAGAGAACAATTAGATGAATGCCTGGTAGCAGTAGATAGTCTTAGTGTCAGAGAACAATTAGATGAATGCCTGGTAGCAGTAGATAGTCTTAGTGTCAGAGAACAATTAGATGAATGGCTGGTAGCAGTAGATAGTCTTAGTGTCAGAGAACAATTAGATGAATGTCTGGTAGCAGTATAGTCTTGCTCTAATTTTTTCCTGAATTTGCTGAATTCATGTCTATCATATCAACTGATCATGAGAGAGTTCTTTAGGTAGGTGATTTTAACTTGCATGTGGATAATGTGTGAGGTTCCAAGGCCATGGATTTTAAAAACTTACTACTATCTCTTGATTTTAATCAGCATGTTGCTGAGCTAACTCATAAGCATGGCCATACTCTAGATTTGGTAATTTCTAGAGGACTAATATATATATACAGTGCCCTCCACTATTATTGGCAACCCTGATAAAGATGAGTAAAAAGGGCTATAAATAATTAGCCGTTTGGTGAATTAGCTTAATCTCACACTGAACAAATGAGAAAAATCCAACCTTTAATTGAAGTAAATTTATTATGATAAAAAAAATCCCTCATCAATAAAAAATATTTTTTAACAAAACCCTGTGTGCCACAATCATTGGCACCCCTGCATTTATATATGGAATAAAGTAATAATTTTTTATATTTGGTTGCATATCCTTTACATGCCATGACTTCCTGATATCTGTGACCCAACAACATCAAAACGCTCTTGATATCTTATTTTCTGGTACTCTTACAAGCGATTCTATAATGTCTCTGCATTTGAATGGATCTCAATGGGAACTGGGGGGTGGGACTAGATTTAGCTGCAAATTATGCTGGAACAGTAACATGGTTGGTAAAATGGCTGTAAGTCATCAAGGGTCTGAGGTATCAAACAAGCCTCAAACCATCACTCTGCTGCCAGATATGCAGTAGATATGGATGGATCACTTTAAGGGTTGTTTCTCTTGGTCAATTCTTGGATTTTTCTCATTTTCTCAGTGTGAGATTAAGCTAAGCATCTTTACAAGGGGTGCCAATAATAGTGGAGGGCACTGTATATGATGAAAGCCCAATCGTTTCCTTAGAAAACTGTCTGAATTAATATATCTCTGGATGTCTCAGAATTTTCTTCAGTTGAATCAGGATAAGACTGAAATACTTACCATAGGATCTAAGGCCCAGAAAGAAGGATTATTTAAGAACCAAAAAATAAACCTCAAGTTAAGAATCTAGGTGTAATCTTGGATGCTGACTTAAGCTTTCTGCCACATATAAGAAATGTAACAAGGGTAGCCTTTTTCCATTTGTGATACATTACTAAAGTAAGGCCTTTCCTCTCGCAAGCTGGTGCTGAACGGTTAATACTTGCCTTTGTTACAAGTAGATTAGACTACTGTAATGCTCTTTTCTCTGGTCTTCCAAAAAAATATACAGAGCAGCTACAACTTGTGCAAAACTCAGCTGCAAGAATCTTGACATGAAGCAAGAAGAGAGCTCAGATCACACCTGTACTTGCATCTCTGCATTGGCTGCCCATGACATTTAGAATTGATTTTAAAACGATTTTACCTGTTTTTAAAGCTCTGACTGGTAAAGCACCACTTGACATATATGACCTGCTAAATAGATATCAGCCCATATGTGCCCTCAGATCTTCTGGTGATGACTTGTTATGCATTCCAAAAGTAAATTACAAAAGAAGTGGAGAAGCTTATTTTTATTTCTATGCCCCCACACTATGGAATAGCTCGCCCAGACAGATCAGAGAAATGCAGCACTTGTTAAAAGCCTTCTGATAACGTACTTCTTTACAATGGCTTTTACTTGATTGTATCCTATTTTAGGTTTTACTTGTCTTTTTCTTTTACTTGTTTTATAAATATACATATATATTTCATTGTGTTTTATTGCATTTTGTTTTATCCTATTTAAAAGTTTTGTTTTATCCCATTTTATTATTATTATTATTGTTTTTATGAATTTTATAATGTTTTTTCCCCAAATCTTTTCTTACTAGTTTTATTCCCTGTTATATTGTATTTTATTTCATTGTGTTTTATTGCATTTTGCTTTATCCCATTTTATTATTTTACTCTATCCTAGTTTATTTGTTTTTATTGTGTTTATTTAAAGTTATATTGTTTTATCCAATATTTTCCTGTTTTAACTGTTTATTATTATTATTTCCCTAGTGTGAAGCACTTTGGTCTTTTTGCATGAAAGGTGCTATATAAATAAAGTTTATTTTTATAATTACAGTGGTGGTGAGAGATCAGGAGGACCTGCATGCTCTGGCTGGCTGTATTCACTCCTATGAGCAGGCCTCTTCAGCCAGGGTAAACTGGGATAAAAGTGAGGCTCTGCTCTGTGGGTCATGCCAGGACAGGCTTCCTCCCAGGCTGCTGTGTAACCTGGCCTGGAGAAGGGAGGGGCATGAGGTTTTGGGGGTGTACCTGGGGACAAGGCAGTACACCCTACAAAACTGGGAGGGTGCACTGGACAAAGCGTGTGCCAGGATGTCTAAGTGTAAGTGGCTCCTCTCTCAGGTTTATTTTAGGGGGAGGGTGCTAATCCTAAATAATTTAGTTGCCTCTGTTCTCTGGCATAAGCTTTCTGATTTAACACCACCAAAGTGAGCTACAAAAGACTATTGTAAAATTGTTTTGGTGAGGGCAGCACTGGCTCAGGGCAGCAGTGCTGGATCTGCCCTTGCAGGAAGGGGGGCAGGGTGTTATTGACCTGGAGAGCCGTGTGATGGCTTTTGGTTTGCAGGCTGCACAGAGGCTGTGTTATCATGCTGATGTGAGCTGGAGGGAGACCACCTGTGTCCTGCTGAGGATGGCAGGGGGTTTGGGACTGGATCAGCATCTCTTCTTAATGAACATGCAGGGGACAAGCACTGTGGGCCTTCCTGCGTACTACAACTCTATGTTGAGGGTGTGGTCGGACGTTTTTATCACACTGCGTGTGTAAAGGTTCAACACCTTCTTTCCCTGGGAGAGGTGAGGGCAGGTGTTTGGCAGGGCTTGGACTTTTTTTTATAAGGCTCCAGTACCAAAGCGGTCAGGAGATCTCCAGTGGAGGCTTATTCATGGAGTCATAGCCACTAACAGACACCAAATCACTTTGTGCTCACTGAAGAGCTGAGCTGCTCACCGCATTACCGCCTGTTTGTTTTTTGTCTATTTTGCTTTGTTTGTCTGTCAGTTTTTTCTTTCTTTCATATTTTTCGAACCGATCGACTCAAGAAAGGGAGTGGAATTGCCTTTTACTCCAAATCTATTTACTGTACAAACATTGTGCTATCGAAATCTGTCAGCAAGCAGTTAGAAAGTCTAGCTCTAAAAAGTGTCTAAAGCTGGGGCCACATTACATGACTTTTCCAATCGTAAGCGACAATGAAAAAAATTTGCATGACACATTTAACAACTGTCATATGCAGATTTTCAGTATCTTGTGTCACACACACATAACGACAGAGTTGATATTGTACAGACAGACACACGCATGTTTCTACCACAAATCCACAAGTCGGTCCTCATTTTTAGTATTCCAAAAAACATGTTTATAACATGTTTATTCGGCTCAGCCATCCGCACGTTGGATTTGATGTTTACTTCCGCATATTTCCACCGCGATTTCAGTCTTTGGCCAGCGCACACCACAAGATTACGCACAGACTAACCCCGATAAACAAGTCAAACATGTTTTAAAATCGTGGCGTATCCCATATAGAGTGTTAGGGAAGGGGGAGGAGGAGGAATATGTGGTAGTAGAGACGTGGTTGGCAGGAGGGGAGATGGTGATAATCAACTTCTATAATCCATGTAATAGATTGGAACTGAACAAGTTACAGAGAGTGGAGGGTCAAGATAGACGTAAGATTGTGTGGTGTGGAGATTTAAATTCCCATAATACACTGTGGGGTGGGATGAGAACAGACAGTAATGGACAGATTGTGGAGGAATTAATGGAAGAAAAGGGGTTGGTATGTTTAAATGATGGAAGAGGAACCAGAATTGATGTGAACACAGGAAATCAGTCTGCTCTTGATCTTACCCTTGTCTCAGATGTAGTGGCTGGGAGGAGTGAATGGGAGGTAAGGGAGGAGACAACTATAAGGAGTGATCACTATCCAATACTGTGCACACTGGATATGAGACTAGAGCTAGTGTTAGGAGTGGAAAAATTGACCTTTGCAAAGGCAGAATGGGATAAGTTCCAAGAGTTATGTGAATAGAATATGGCTTTAATTGAGGGGGGTGGGGATGTGAATAATTTAAATGATGAATTAAGCTCAGTGATATATGCAGCAGCAACAGGGTCAGTTCCTAGACGTAAAGGAAGAATGAGGAGGAAAGCAGTCCCTTGGTGGACAGAAGACTGCAGTAAGGCAGTGAAAGAAATAATTCAGAATACTTAGACACATAACTTTCAGCATTTAATACAGTATAAAAAAGTGCAGGACCTTGTTAGAAGAACAGTAAGGAGGGCAAAAAAGGCATGTTGGCAATCGTTTTGTGATAAAAATAGGGAGAACAACGCCAGTAGGAGAGGTGTGGGGGATGGTTAAGAAGATGGAAGGGAATAGGAGGGAGTGGGATTACCCGGTAATGAAAGTTAAGGATGAGACAGCATTGTCTGACAAAGATAAGGCAGAGATGATGGTAGAGGCATTTGTTAATATTGATAGCTCAGACAACCTTTCAGAGGAAGGGAAGAGGGGTAGAGAACAAACAATGAGGGAGCACCTTGGAGTACTAGGAAGGAAGGAGGATAATGAGGATACAATAAATTTACTTTGCAGGAGATGAAGAGAGCAATAGATAAGTCTGGTAATACCTCTCCAGGGAAAGACCAGATTTGTTACATCATGTTGAAACATCTTGGAGATATTGGGTTAGGCAAGATTCTGAATCTGTATAAGAGTGTGGGAGGAGGGGAAGTTGCCAGCAAGATGGAAGGAGGCAGTAGTGATTCCAATTAGAAAGCCAGGTAAAGATCCAACGAAGCCAACAAGTTACCGTCCTATTGCTCTTACCTCACATATGTGTAAAATAATGGAACGGATGATAACAGAAAGATTAACTGACTATCTTGAGAGTAAGGAAATAATAGCAAGATATCAAAGTGGTTTTAGGAGAGGGCGAGGCACCATGGATCCTATATTATGTTTAGAGGCTGATGTGAGGAAAGCATTAGCAAATAAGGAATCTGTTGTGGCAGTGTTTTTTGACATAGAGAAAGCATATGATATGATGTGGAAAGAGGGTCTTTTGATCAAATTACACATAGATGAGGTAGGAGAGAGGGTTTTTAATTGGATAAAGGACTTTCTCTTTGGGAGAGCTATTCAAGTGAGAATAGGATCAGAGATGTCTAACACATATGTAGTTGATAATGGAACGCCTCAAGGAAGTGTGATTAGCCCTTTGTTATTTACTATTATGATAAATGATGTGTTTCACGAATAGGATCAGATATGGGGAAATCCCTGTATGCAGATGATGGAGCTCTATGGAAGAGAGGGAGGAATGTGCAACATATTGTAAGGAAGGTGCAGGAGGGAATTAACGAGGTAAAGCAATGGGGGTATAAATGGGGTTTTAAATTTTCTATTGGGAAGACGAATACAGTATTCTTCACCAGGAAAAGGATTGAGGAAAATGTGAAATTGAATCTGCATGACAGAAATCTTGAGAGAGTGAGGGTATTTCGGTTTTTGGGGGTTCATTTTGACTCCAGAATAACATGGTCAGAACATATCAATAAGGTAATACAGAAGTGTAGGAAAATAATAAATGTTATGAGATGTCTAACAGGGTTGAAGTGGGGAGCTGATAGAACCTCCTTAAAGACAATGTATGTTGGGCTGATTCGTTCGGTATTTGATTATGGATGTATTGCGTAAGGTTCAGCAGCCAAAACATTATTGCAAAGCTAGATGTAGTACAGGCACAAGCTCTCAGGGTATGCTGTGGGGCTGTCAAGACTTCTCCCATATGTGCACTGCAGGTCGAGACAGGGGAAATGCCATTAGAATTGAGAAGGAAAGAACTCATGGCAAATTATTAGACTTATTTGAGGGGGCATGACAATTCCCACCCTACGAAGGGAGTTCTGCAACCTTGTTGGGAACATGAAAAGGTTAAGAATACTAGTTTTGGGTGGGTGGGAAATTCATTAGTAGAGATGATGGGAGTTTATAGAGAAGAATTTAGTCCAACAGTAGTGATCCCTGCAGTGGCTCTGTGGTTGCTTGCAACACCAACGGTTGACTATTATCTTTTAGAGCTTAAAAGGAGGGAAGAAGGTAAAATTGATTTGGTTAAAGGATTTGTGAATTATGTAGAACATATCCTGGTTTCTTATAGATATATACAGATGGGTCAGTGGATCCAGAAACTGGTAAGGCAGGATCGGCCTTTGTAGTTCATAAGAATAATATTAAAGTAAGTAAACGCACACCAGATAACCTGGAAATATACACAGTGGAAATTTATGCGATATTGATGGCATTACAGTGGGTGGAAGAGGTCAAACCAGATAAGATAGTAGTTTGCTCGGACTCAAGTTCAGTTCTTAAAAGTATAGTATCTCTCAAGTCAAAGGGTCGGGAAGATTTATTGTTTAAAGTTCTTCAAGTGCACAATAATATAGTTCAGAAAGGTATTGAAATAACAATTATGTGGGTTCCAGTTCATGTTGGGGTCGAGGGAAATGAAGCTGTGGATGTATTGGCCAAGGAGGCTTTAGCAAATGAGGAGATACAGGTAGAAATACAAATAAGCAAAGCAGAAGCTAAAGGGGTAATATGGAAGAAAGTGATACAGAAATGGCAGGAGTGTTGGAATAGAGAAGTGAAAGGTAGGCATCTATACCAAATACAGAGAAAAGTCGATGTAAACTGAAGATACAGTATTGGAAACAGGAGAGAGGAGGTCATTATTACAAGATTAAGGCTGGGACATATATAATAGCTCTTATTGATGATAAATAAAACATTGCATTTAATTGGGAAACACCCTACAGGTCAGTGTGATTACTGTGAGGAAGAAGAGACCATGGAACATGCGATTATAAGGTGTAATAAGTATCAAAGGTAAAGGGAGAATATGAAGGAGGAGCTGAGAGAAGTAGGAACTTAAGAGGTGACTTTTAAAAAGATAGTCAAGGCAGCAGAAAACATCACGGGGCGAAACATAATTTTTAACTTCATAAAGGAAACTGGTTTGGGGGATAGGATTTAGTTAAGTGCTTCGAGAAATACAGAAGGTGGCAGTAATGCAACAATACCGGATGCCAATAAGAAGAAGAAGAAGATCGTGGCGTTCCCGACTGGGATCGTAGGAGACAGACAACAGTCTTTCACTCCCACACACAATGATTACAGCTGCAACTTTACAGCGCGACTAGCCTGGACGAGCCTGGATTTCCCTGGACTACCACAGACAAATCGTTGCCAAATCGGGCTAAAAAATCGTGCAATGTGTCCTCAGCTTTAGGGACACACCATCACTATCATAGGCTGTTATAGGCCACCATCTGCAGTCAGTGATTCCTTACCCACCCTGTTGCAGCTTTTATCCAATCTTAATTTTAATGAAATCGTCATGGTAGGCGACCTAAATTGGGATTGGTTGACGCCGGGGTCCGATGATTTTAAAGCCCATTGCACATCAATTAATTTTACCCAACTGATTGACTCTCCCACTCACCCAAATCTTAGATGCCCAGAAAAATCATCTTTAATAGACTTAATCCTGACAAATACACCTCATAAATATTCTGCGACAGGTGTTTTTGCAAATGATGTGAGTGATCATTGCGTTGTCGCCGCCATTAGAAATACTAAAATCCCTAAAGCTAAACCACTTTATCGAACAAGCCTTTATACATGATTTATTTTACTTCGACTGGGAAATAGCTCTTATTAGAGTTAAGAGTTAAAGGATGAAAAAACCCTTGGTTCACTACTAAACCTACTAGCCTATTCTTTGATAGGAATAAAGCTTGGGCTAAGGCCAGGAAAACAGGTGCAGAGCCTGATAGGATCAATTTAGACAACTATGAAATCGGTGCACTTCCCTCACTAAAAAGGCAAAATCTAAATATTATTTATCTGTAACCACTGATAACTTAAACAACCCAAGAAAATTCTGAAAAGCAATAAAATCTCTATCTCAGAATGGAAATAGAAACGAGTTAACCCCATGCATATCTAAGGACGCCACTATCATCTCAGACAAATCCGCTATGTTGGACTGCTTCAATGAGCATTTCATAGCTTCCGGCTCATTATTCAATTCTGTTTACCCTCCTTCTAGGCATCCCGCGATTAGTACAGACAGTTCTACTAGTACTGATCAACCCTTCTGTTTCTCTCCTTTCTCATTCACTGAGGTACATAAAGCCCTCAAACAGCTGGATCCAAGGAAATCAGCTGGCCCTGATAAACTCGATCCAAGCTTTTTAAAGTTAGCAGTTGATTTCATTGCTCTACCTTTGACACACCTTTTTAATCTCACCTTGACTTGCAACGATTTTCCCAAGATATGGAAGACTTCCTATGTTCTCCCCCTTTTAAAAGGAGGTGACCCCTCATCACTAAATAACTACAGGCCTATCGCCAAATTATCAGTTTTAGCCAAAGTTCTGGAACGCCTTGTCAGTGACCAACTAAAATAATTTTTATATACAAACAACATTTTATCTAAGTTTCAATCCGGTTTTAGGAAGCAGCACAGCACAGTAACAGCAGCTTTGAAGGTGGTCAATGATATCATTGTAGCAAAAGATAGCAAGCAGTGTTGTGCATCCCTTTTTATAGATCTCTCTAAAGCCTTAATCATAGTTTTGATTATTAGTAGATCAATTATATTGTATTAAGTAATTAAACATGTGCTCTCTGCAAACACTGAGTAGGCCTTAGCAGGCCTCTCTGTGTGTCTCCCTCTCTGTGTCTCATCCTTCAGTTTCTGCAGAGACAAGCAGTCTGTGAGATGGATGTTTTCTGTTGAACATTCTTGACTTGGTGTGAAGGTTAGAGGTTATAGTCAAAACACTAAACACCAGGAAATTAACACCCTTGTCTCTCTGTATGTTTAGAAACCGCCCCTTGTGGCAAGACAGCAAATCAATAAGAGATTGTGTATAAATGTCTTCTGTATTCTGTTTTCAAGTTAGAGAGATTCTGGTAAGACTCTCTCTCATTCTGGGTTTATCTGCAAATAAACTGAAATTCTTTTTCTTATTCTACTACATGGTTTTGTTTGTGGTTCTGTTTGGACAAACTTGCTCACTGTGTATTAAAAGGGAAAAATCCACAACAATATTGGCGTAGTCCGCAGGATTGCTAACTTGATTTTCTCCTACACAGATTTCTCTCAAGTCGGAACGGCTTAGACAGTGCGCACTGCCGGGAGTTCAAACCCCGAGACCGCAACCCACCTTCTCACAGAGAGGTAACTGTAACCAGTCACCTAGAGGAAGGACGGCGGCGACCGGACCGAGGAGAGTCTGTCTGGGGTGATAAATACGCAATCCATAGAAAGACAACCACAGGTGAGGCCACAGCAAAACGCAACTTGAGGCTGTAGTGCGCTCAACTTAAAAGTTTGATTAGTGACCGATGGGTCCGTCACTCTGTGGAGTGATTCAAACTGTGGAGGCTGCATGCTGCTCCCACCCATGGGCTAATATTTCTCTTTTTCTTTCTCTTGTAATGAGCTCTAAAACATTTTTGTAATGTGGTATCATGTATTGTCAGTAAGTGCGAATGACATATTCGGACCAGTACAGGAGAGACATTTTTGCAGAGGAGATGATTATGATATATATACAGTCAAGCCGGAAAGTCTGCACACCGCTTTTACCTTCTCCACGTTTTATTATGTTAGACATATTCTACAATAGATTGAGTTCAAAATTCTACACAAAATAGCCCATAATGACAAAGTGAAAACGGGTTTTTAGACATTAGGCATTATTAAAAATCAAAATGTAAAATATCATATGTACACAAGTGTGCACACCCTTTGATATGACACCCAAAAGTGAGCTGAGGTGCATTTTGTTTCCACTGATACTGCTTGAGATGTTTCTACAACTTAATTGGAGTCCACCTGTGATAAATTCAATTGATTGGACATGATTGGGGATTGCCAACACCTGCCTATATAAGGTCCCACAGTTGACAGTGCATGTCAGAGCAAACTCCAAGCCATGGGATCAAAGGAATTATCTGCAGACCTCAGAAACAGGATTGTGCCAAGGCATAGATCTGGAGAAGGGTACGGAAAAATCTCTGCAGCTTTACAGGTCCCAAAGAGCACAGTGGCCACCATCATTAGTAAATGGAAGAAGTTTGGAACCACCAAGAATCTTCCTAGACCTGGCCGCCCGGCCAAACTGAGCAATCGGGGAAGACGGTGGCCAGGGAGGTGAGCAGGAACCTGAGGGTCACTCTGACAGAGCTCCAGCGTATCCTTGTGGAGATGGGAGAACCTTTCAGAAGATCAACCATCCAGGCAGCACTCCACCAATCAGGCCTTTATGGTAGAGTGGCCAGACGGAAGCCCCTCCTTAGTAAAAGGCACATCACAGCCCACTTGGAGTTTGCAAAAAAGGCACCTAGAGGACTCTCAAACCATGAGAATCAAGATTCTCTGGTCTGATGAAACCAAAATTGAACTTTTTGGCCTGAATACCAAGCGTCACGTCTGGAGGAAACCAGACACCGCTCATCACCTGGCTAATACCATCCCTACAGTGAAGCATGGCGGTGGCAGCATCATGATGTGGGGATGTTTTTCAGCAGCGGGAACGGGGCGACTAGTCCTGATAGAGGGAAAGATGAATGCAGCTAAGTACACCGAGATCCTTGAAGAAAACCTGCTCGAGAGCGCTCTGGACCTCAGACTGGGGTGAAGGTTTACCTTCCAACATGACAACGACCCGAAGCACACAGCCAAGAGAACAAAGGAGTGGCTTCGAAGAAAGTCTGTGCATGTCCTTGAGTGGCCCAGCCAGAGCCCAGACCTGAATCCAATTGAACATCTGTGGAAAGAGCTGAAAATGGCTGTGTACCGACGCTCCCCATCCAACCTGATGGAGCTTGCAAGGATATGCCAAGAGGAATGGGCAAAAATGTCCAGAAATAAGTGTGCCAAGCTCGTAGCTTCTTTCCCAAGATGCCTTGAAGCTGTAATCGCTGCCAAAGGTGCAGCAACCAAGTATTAGGCTAAGGGTGTGTACAGATATGTAACCCCTAAATAACCTATTTTTGTCAGTAAAATAAAATTGCTTATTTTCTAAAAACCTGTTTTCACTTCGTCACTATTGGCTATAGTGTGTAGATGTTTGAGGCAAAAAATGAATCTATTGTAGTAGAAGTCTGTAACGTAATAAAACCTGGAGAAGATGAAAGGGGTGTGCAGACTTTTCCGGCTTGACTGTAAATACCCTCCCATCGATTACACATTGTAAGGTGCGCATGTGTGGGACTAAAGCCCTATTCGGACGGGATAAGTTTTACAGGGGGAGGTGGGGTAATGTAATAATTACCGGAGGAGCTCCGCTATTTTAGTCCCGTCTGAATCTGCCATGTCCGTAACCTTTACGGACTGCGCGCTCCCGCGCCAGTAAAGATTCCGGAGTCTTTTACCTCCTGCTAAATGTCCTGTAAAAATTACCCCAGGTTAAAGCAATCCCGTGCGAATTGACATGTCCGGTAAAATTCTGTTATTTCCTGTGAGAAATTAGTTTTCCCCAGTCTTTTCACATAAGCTCTATATGCTCTCTTCGGTCGAAGTGCAAGCCACAACTATTGGCTGACTTCTAAGTTACCTAAAATAAGAAGACAGAGAGCAAAAAAAAAACAGGCTCAAAAGTAGGCTACAGTGGGGCAACGCTTGTGGCAGCTTTAGGTAAGCTGTTGTAGCTATAGCCTTACATACATGTTATGGCCTAATATTGTTTTTTTTTTCAAACTAACGTTAATAAAGAGGTGTAATTCAGGATTCCTCACGGCTTTGCCATGCCAACATTGTCTCCACGTAGTTATTTATTTATTTTTTTGGCGCCTGCATCTTTTCAATTGCTCTCTGACAGCGATTTTCTACCAGAAGCAATCACTTTGCAGTGAAGATAAGATGTGTAACGTTGTATGACTCGTGGGGAACATTTTCGGTGTGACGACAACATGGAGTAGACACTCCCATCTCTGCAATTCTAGACGCTGTTTAGGGAGATACTTTATCCCGTCCGAATCGGCCATTAACATTACGGACGTCCTGTGGTAATCATGACTTTACAGACATTGTCCTGAAAACTTATCCCGTCCGAATAGGGCTTAATACTGGGGACACATACATAATGTTATATTCTTTAGCAGGGTAGAAGACCGACAAATATCAATAGGTAATTAAACTGAATAATATCCTATTATGAGCATGGCATAAACAATATATAATGAAAATCAAATAGCCATACAGAAATTACAAAAAACATGAAAGATTCAGAGACTCATTTAACCCATTGGGTTCCACACTATGTATGTATCCAGTACGCCTCTCTGCGGAGCAATTTCTTAATAATTTCTCCGCCTCTGGATGAAAAAGTGACTTTCTCAATACCCCAAAATTTTAGGGAAGTGCTGTAAATTTTATGGCTGTAAGTCATCAAGGGTCTGAGGTATCAAACGAGCCTTAAACCACCACTCTACTGCCAGAAATACAGTAGATATGGATGGATAACTTGAAGGGTTTCTTATCCTGACTTATTTTTCCATAGAGTTCAATAGGAAAATTTGTCAGGAGAAACAACCCTTAAAGTGATCCATCCATATCTACTGCATATCTGGCAGCTGAGTTATGATTTCAGGCTCGTTTGATACCTCAGAATCTTGATTACTTACAGCCATTTTACCAACCATGTATTCCATACTGTTCCAGCATAATTTACAGCTAAATCTAGTCCCACCCCCCAATTCCCATAGAGATCCATTCAAATGCAGAGACGTTATAGTATCGCTTGTAAGAGTACCAGACAATAAGACATCAAGAGTCTTTTGATGTTGTTGGGTCACAGACATCAGGAAGTCATGGCATGCAAAGGATATGCGACTAAATATTAAAAATTATAACTTTATTCTATATATAAATGCAGAGGTGCCAATAATTATGGCACACGTGGTTTTGTTAAAAATAATTATTTGTTGATGAGGATTTTTTTTTCTCATAATAAATTTACTTTAATTAAAGGTTGGTTTCTCACATTTTTTCAGGGTGACAATAAGCTAATTCACCAAACGGTGAATTTTTTATAACCCTTTTTACTCATCTTTACCAGGGGTACCAATGATAGTGGAGGGCACTGCATATGTATGGATGTGATAAGTTAAAATAGTTGAAGGAAATGGAATTGAAGGAATCTGTATGTAGGGTAGAAAATCACAACAAGGACCATCACTGTAGACCAGGGGTCAGCAACTCCAGGACTCGCGGGCCGGTGTGTAAGCAGTTTTTTGCTGCCACCAGTTACCAATCATTTAATTGGCGAAATGATTTTTGTGATTTGATATTTTAGCTACATTCTGCGATATGAACAGCAGCTCTTGTGCCTGTATTGACGTATTGTAGCGTTTTATTGTAGCCTAATTTACAAGTGAATCAGTGTTGGTGTATATGACTAATTAGCTGATTGAGCCTGGGTAACTGATGGCAGCAAAAACCTGCATACACACCAGCCAGCGAGACCTAGATTTAAACCTGCATACACACCAGCCAGCGAGACCTGGAGTTAAACCTGCATACACAGCAGCCAGCGAGACCTGGAGTTAAACCTGCATACACACCGGCCCGCGAGACCTGGAGTTAAACCTGCATACACACTGGCCCGCGAGGCCTGGAGTTAAACCTGCATACACACCGGCCCGCAAGACCTGGAGTTAAACCTGCATACACACTGGCCCGCAAGGCCTGGAGTTAAACCTGCATACACACCGGCCCGCGAGGCCTGGAGTTAAACCTGCATACACACCGGCCAGCGAGACCTGGAGTTAAACCTGCATACACACCGGCCCGCAAGGCCTGGAGTTAAACCTGCATACACACCGGCCCGCGAGGCCTGGAGTTAAACCTGCAAACACACCGGCCCACCAGGCCTGGAGTTAAACCTGCATACACACCAGCCCGCAAGGCCTGGAGTTAAACCTGCATACACACCGGCCCACCAGGCCTGGAGTTAAACCTGCATACACACCGGCCCACCAGGCCTGGAGTTAAACCTGCATACACACCGGCCTGCGAGGCCTGGAGTTAAACCTGCATACACACCGGCCAGCGCGACCTGGAGTTAAACCTGCATACACACCGGCCCGCGAGGCCTGGAGTTAAACCTGCATACACACCGGCCTGCGAGGCCTGGAGTTAAACCTGCATACACACCGGCTCGCAAGGCCTGGAGTTAAACCTGCATACACACCGGCCAGCGCGACCTGGAGTTGCTGATCCCTGCTGTAGTCCCTTGCAGGAGGACATGCAGCATATACAGAAATGATAGATCAATCATAAGGGCACACCACTCTTACAAAGTCCCTTATTTACTGTCAGCTGGGCTGCTAGTTCTCCTGGGGGGGGGGTATAATTACCATGCAGCACCCCTGTCCCTGTCGGAGGGGGCTCTGTTGGTGATGGTGGTAGGTACTACAGTTCTGCTTATTTTGTCAAATGTAAAATAATGTAGTAAAATAATTCTCAGGATGTTCATATAACCACAGTAGCACACCCCAGTCAATACGCTTATATACAAACTCATATAAGCACAGTAGCACACCCCAGTCAATACGCTTATATACAAACTCATATAAGCACAGTAGCACACCCCAGTCAATACGCTTATATACAAACTCATATAAGCACAGTAGAACACCCCAGTCAATACGTTTATATACGAACTCATATAAGCACAGTAGCACACCCCAATCAATACGCTTATATACAAACTCATATGAGGACAGAATAATACGCTTATATTCAAACTCATATAAGCACAGTAGCACACCCCAGTCAATACGCATATATACAAACTCATATAAGCACAGAATAATACGCTTATATTCAAACTCATATAAGCACAGTAGCACACCCCAGTCTAAACGCTTATATACAAACTCATATAAGCACAGTAGCACACCCAATTCAATACGCTTATATACAAACTCATATAAGTAGCACACCCCAATCAAAACGCTTATATACAAACTCATATAAACACAGTAGCACACCCCAGTGAATACGCTTATATACAAACTCATATAAGTAGCACACCCCAGTCACCGCATACGCTTATATGCAAACAAGTATTCATACAACCATTCAGGTTACAGTTTTTGAAAATGAACAGGGTCAGTAAAAACTTTTTCCTCCCTGTGACAAAATTAAAACCCTTACACAGTCACAATCACTAATTCTATTTAGTTAAGGTCACACAGTACACAGCACTACTCACCCCAGTCTCTGTAGTTTACAGTTTGGACTCATCAGTCCAGCACAGAGCACCTTCACTCCTGAATCTCCCAGGTTACTGTCGCTGAGGTCCAGATCTCTCAGGGGTGAGTTCGATGACTGGAGAGCTGAGGCCACAATATCACAGGACTTCTCTGTGAGGTCACAGCTGTTCAGTCTGCAAATAAGAGTTAATATATTATAGTATTACAATATTATGTATGTATAAAATATGTAACATTTTAAATATAACAATGATAGTGTTCAGTGATGAAGAGTGAAATGGAGGATTTTAAGGTTGACGATGCTCTGTGGAAGATGTCTGTGCTACACTCTCCAACTGCAGCACTTTAGACCTGAGAATTAGACGTCCTGCTTGACTGAACTCTGACAGTTCTACAGATGTAATTCTGACCCAAATGGGCACTTATACTGTAAGTTCTCTGAAATGGGGCTAAGGGTCCATCTACCTTTTCTATGATCTTTTCTCTGGGTTTAACCCTCCCATCCCATCCCAGAAGTGCAGCTGCCATCTTTCAGAGTGGACAGTGGGTTAGTTTGTAATGCTGTGGGACGTTTGGCACAGCTACCACCAAAAGTAAAGATGTAAAAGAGAACACACGTCTTTCAGAGTGGACAGTGAGTTAGCCACTGATTCTTCACTTTTGGTTTCAACTGTGGTCCCACAGCACTGCAAGCTAACACATTGAAGGTGGATTCACTTTAATAACAGGAAGTCTAATAACAGTGATCTGTTCACATATAGTCAGGTAGTGCACTGTGTCTGTTCTGCTGGTGTTACATATGACCAGGTAGTGCAGTGTGTCTGTTCTGCTGGTGTTACATATGACCAGGTAGTGCAGAGACATGATAGTCTGCCAGACGGAGTTGCTTGACAGTAGGGTTTTCGTCAATGTGCAGTGCAAGCAACCATAGCTTTAGCCTATGTTCATCACGCAGTGGAGATGCATGGTGTCACGCCTCTCTCTGGGTTACTTGGTGCTTGGCCTCTCTTTCTCTCAATCACAGGTGGAATGTTGGCAGCTGTGAGTGATTGGGCTGATTGCTTCAGGTCTGCGCTCAAGGAGTACAAAGGCGTGGCTGGTGCAGAGTGGAAAGAGTCTCCAGCAGCCGTGTTGTGTGCTTGTGAAGTACATTTTTATAAATAAAGACTCTTGTTAATGTTTTCCATGTGTGGTCTCCCGTTTGTTGCATTGCCATGAGCCAGGCATGTAACAATGGAAACTGACCATTGTAGTTTTCCTAATTTTATTACTGCAACCTGAAAACCTGCAAACTTGTGCGCCACACACTGTAAACAATAAATGTTCACGCACGCAGAATAGCTAAGCTAATGTAGGTCAATAGCTACTGCTAGTTCAACAAGCAAGAAAATGTATTTTAAAGTGATACTGCAGTCAAAAACCGATTTTTCCCGTTGAAAGCTGATGTTTTGGGCTAGATTATAATCATACACAACTGTCTATGTCCGAAAATCTCATGTTTAGTCAAAATAGTTTTATATGAGTTTCTGTGTAGGCTTACCAATACGCTGGTTTCCGGGGACTCGTGACGTCACGAGATCCTTAACATAAAAATGGGTGGAGTTGAGGTGCTCCTAGGGGTGGTCTCGGCTGGCCACGTGGTATAAAAGCAGAGACCAACGGGTTTTTTTTCCTCTGAGACTGAGACCCTTGTACTGCTTGAACTAGTTAGTTCAAGTTCAAATGCGAATTGCTTTGTATTACTGCTAACGTTAATATTACGACTTATATCGAGCTACTAAGGCTACGTTCACACTGCAGGCATTAGTGCTCAATTCCGATTTATTGCTCAGATCCGATTTTTTTTGTTTGGCTGTTCACATTAATTTTTTTATGTGGCCCATATCTGATTCCAGTGTGAACCGATTGCTCTGCTCAAATGACCCGTGCAAATTAACAAAAACAAAAGACATAGCGCCTGTTACACAGCCTGCAGAAATAAACAACAACAAAAAGGAAGTCATCAAAGTCACAGCTTCTGCGTTCATTTTAAAGTTGATGTGCAGTGGAGCTAATGATACGGGTGAGGAGACGGGAAAAAAGCCAAGGTTTTTACTAGCTTTTTGTGCTGCCATGGCTGCTACTTCTGTGCAGAGTGACTCGTGAATGCGAGATCGGAGCCAGGAATGGGGGGGACCGTGACATGTGCGGTTTCAGTGAAACTCAAGCAAGGCATTGTAAGGGGGCGTGACGTGTGAGGAAGGAGGAGCCAAACGCAGCAAGGGGAATCATTAAGCCCTTAGGCCACTAAGGCGGGATACCCGCAGATAAAGGAGGAGACAAGACAAGGAACAACAAACACCACTACAGACGCTACTAACCGGCTCACTGTCACACGCCAAGTAGAGCGCAAGGACAGGAATATGAACAGCCAGAAATAAATAAGCGCCCTGTCTCGGAAACGAGACAAATAAGAACGGGCGAGTAGCGTAAAGACAAACATAAAACACAAACAAACACTGCAAAATAATACGATAGAATGAGTAATAGCGGAGGCGAAAGGAACAGATCCAACGTTCCAGGCTACTCTCAAACTCGCGGTCAAACACAAACGTGTCCACAAAATCGCCCAATCCTCCATATAGGAAGACATGCGCCAAAAGACGAAAAGAACAGCAGTTCCAAACAAAATCGTCAAACTCCATGCAAGGAGAAAAGGCACCGAAAGGAACGAAACAGGACAGGCAGTACCAGACATTTACCGGCTAGACCGCGAGATGAATCGAAAATAAGCGCCCTGCCTCTCTAAGATGAGGAAATGTAACGAGGCGAACAGGAACAGATTTAACGTTCCATGGCGAGAATAGGCTCGCAGTCCAATACAGAAAACAAAGGGGTAAACACCCGATCTCCCAAGAGAGAGAAACATTTTACAGGTGAGCCGACAGAGCACCGTCGTCCCATAACTTTACTATCCATAGACTAACGCGAGCTTAAACTGGAACAACCGCCCTAGCCTCTCAGTAAATAAATAAGTAACGAGGCGAAATGGGACCAAGATTTAACGTTCCACGGCTAGTTTAATAAAACACGCAGTCAAATACAAACACGTCCACAACATAGCCCAAGCTCCATAAACTAGGAGGCTAACACCCGGAGAACGAAAACAGAACAACAGTTCCAAACAAAATCGTCCCGCAGGTAGTTAGGGAGTATAGGACGGCAGCAACAAAAGACCTACGCAACATAGCACGACAGCCTCTCAGTAAGGTGAAATGTAACGAGGCGAGCAGGAACTGAGATTTAACGTTCCGAGGCTATTTTAAGCAAAACACGCAGTCAAACACAAACACGTCCACAACATAGCCCAAGCTCCATAAACTAGGAGGCTAACACCCGGAGAGAATCGTCCCGCAGGTAGTTAGGGAGTATAGGACGGCTGCAACAAAAGACCTACGCAAACTTAATAGCACGACAGCCTCTCAAATACAAATAAAAACCCTGGCTCACAACAAAGGAGACGTAGTCCACGAGAAGGACCAAACAGGGAAATACGTACCAAGGCTACTTACTGGCTCACAGTAACACGGAATAGAGTAGAAGCAAAACGCCAGGTCTCTCAATAAGAACCCTTAACAGGCGAAAATGGACCAGAGAAACTACTACTATACTTCTACGAGCTAAGAAACTAAATAGAAGCTAAACACCCGATCTCCCTATGGGAAGACATGTGCCGAAGGGCGAGCAGAACTACAGTTCTGAACAGAATCGCCCAAAACTCCATACACGGAGGAAAAGCACTAACAGGGCAAAATAGAGCAGAGATTTACGGTCCCAAAACTTCTACGAGATAATCAACTACCAAGCCAGTAAGAAATAAGCCCTGCCTCTAAACAGAGACGCAAAAAATAGGCGAGTAGCCAAAACGGTACGAGAACTCACAACCAACAACACCACAGTACAAACAAAGAACAATAAACAATTAATGTCGAAGCCCCGAACGAAGGAAGCGGTAGGCTTATATAACTCTCAGGTGACTAAGAACAGGTGTAAATGCTTAAACAGAAACTCCGCAAACTCAGCAGGGCGGAGCAAGCATCCACCAAAAGGGCAGCGCCCTCGCGTGGCCACCGAGGCAAACGACCGCATGGGGAAACAGGGTTTAAAACCATGACAGGCATGAAATTAACCTCGCTCACTCGCCTGGGCGAGTGATTATGAGGACGGGCGAGTTAAGAAAATGGAGCGCTCGGCCGTTTGGCTAGTGAGACCAGTCGATATAACATTTATAAAACGGATAGTTCCGGGATGGTCAATACAACGTTCCAGCCGTGTTAAAATACACAATATAAAAAAGCTATCACATGACACATCTGTTCAACTTCATGTGTAACATATAGCCTAACATCACTGCGCACCCTTAGATTAAACTATTGTCACACTATTGGACCGACAACCATAAAGTTTGGTAAGCAGCTACATGAGAAACCCGTGAATAATGAATACCGTGCAACAAACCAAGACAATAATATGGACAGTTCTAACATTATTTAAAATCACAAAATGGCTAACGCAGCTGTCCGCGAATGATATAAAAACGTTGCCTACTTTCGACTTATTATGGTGTATCGTTTGTGCCCAAAAAAAATCCACTGCTTTGCACATTTACCACTTATCTAAAATGACAACACATGATAATATAATGTGAATCTATTGATAACCTACCCTGTACAATAGTGAGTTAACTAGCCCGTGCGTAGATGTTCTAATGCCCTGCTCGCTGCATCAAAAATGACGTAAAAAGTCACATTAATTCCGATCTGACAGACTGGGGTCGCTTTGACACAATCGGTTATGTATGGGCATCTAATACCACATTCAAAAGTGCCCAAATGAGAATTGGAAATGTCAGATTCAATGTGATTTTCACTGATCACAATTACATTAAAAAAAAAATCTGATCTGTGTCACATTTGAGGAAAAAATCGGATCTGTGCCACTTTTTACCTGCAGTGTGAACGTAGCCATAGAGTTATTCATCTACAACGTCTTACTTTGGTATCTTTAGCTAACTTGCCTGCATTATGCCAAGGAGTCAGAGATATATCGTTCCTCGGTGTAACGCCACCGGCTCTGTTAGCTTTCATAATCTGCCGAGAGACTATTGTGTGTGAGTTTAGCCCCGTTTGGTCCAGAGAACTGGTAACTTAGCTAGATAGCTAGTTATCGCTATCATTTATGAATAATGTTAGCTAATAAATGATATCAATTCTCTCCGGACCAAGTGGAGCTGGGCGCTACAACCAGCTATGTTCAATATACTAACGTTACTGTATGACTGGGTTTTGCTGTTTATTTGAATACATTTAATAGTAACGTTACTTTAGGCAGACAAACAAGCTAACTTAGCTAGGTAACGTTAGCTCTACCATTCGGTTACATCCCCGGTCCTCTCCTCGATTGCGAAGACGTAGTTGTGAGGAGAGAGCAGGAAGGGGGCTGAGTCCAGTGGGGGCCTGAGTCAGTTCACCAAGACACACCCTTTCACTCCTTGACCGTATAAATATTCATAATATGACTACGTGGCACCATCGTCATATGACCACACCCACTCACGAGTTCCAGTTCAAATTGAAGCGGTAAAAAAGGCCTTAGAAAAGCCTCTGCAGTATCTCTTTAATAAAACATTTCAGTGAATAAATTTCTTTTGTTGACCAAATCTCGAAAATGAAAGATCTTTATGATTAGGCTACCCATCAGAATGTTAGAAATAGTTCTTAAACATAGATCCAAGTCGAAAAAAAACGGAATTCCCCTTTAAAATACTATAATGCAGCACATTATACTTAATTGTCTCTAATTGTTGTTTAAATGCTTATTTTCCTTAATTAGACCCTTCGTTCTCTTTTAGTTTTGGTCAGTTATGGAATATGTGTGAAATCAGCGGGGCATTAATTGCAGAAAGTATGGAAACCTGGTAAAGGAAGAATAGTGTTAAAAATTCAGTTTAAATGGTGAAATTTCTATTCATCTCAGTTTTTTGAACCGTATCGAAAAAACGCATGCACAGCGAATCCCCAGGACCGTAGGCTATTTGAAAAACAAAAAATACCATTTTCACTGGACAGAGTTTTTAACTTTTTTCAGTCAGAACCATTCCATTTACTTACATGCTGTATTGTAATGTTCCAGACATCTGAAGAACATTTTCTGCACACCACTCTGTTGTCTTGAGTTTTTGATTGAATGTCAATTTGTGCATTAGGCATGACATAGGTGTTACCAGCAAAGTTTTTAATGGATAGCCATTGTCCCCTCGGAAGATTACAGGAACTATTGGCCATAGCTTGATCCAGGATGATCCAGGATAATTAGCAAATATGTGCGTAACCTTACACGTAGCATTGCGCATCGCCAGGATGTTGATGGAGTGGGCTCCCTTATGTTTCACATATATAACAGCGTTCTCTGCTGGGGCAGAACCCCAGGATATCCAAACTTCACCGTGAACTCCTGTTTTACCCGTTCTTGGCTGACAGGTGCGACGGGGACTTGAATGTGTTCATTCTATATAGGAGTGCATATAGGGACAGCAGGCATTCATCTCTAGCTCAGCTGCCAGGAGATGATAGAAGTTTGTATGTGGTCCTTGACCGATGGACCCTTTTATTATTATGCATTTTTTGATATACACAATAAAATTTCACATTGTAGGCTAATCTTGATATTTTCATGCATGTTTTGTGCGTGCCCCTGTGTGTGTAACAGACAGGAGGAGGGTGTACGCATGTTGTGCACACGCCCATGTAGACGCATATTGCTGCAGGGACCGACAGCCAGCTGACAGTCCTTACACAAACGCTGACTGTCACTATAAGTACATGGAGGCGTGTCTGATGACGTCATCTGCGCCCGCGGCGTTTAAAATCCTCATCTCACAGTGAACCGGTGTGAACACAGAACAAAGGCTGCGTCCCAATTCGCCCTAAGGTCCTCCTTCAGGACCGCACTATGGTGACGTCAGAGGGTGTGCACTCAAGGTGTGCAAGTGCACGAGGGTGCATGGGTTTAAAAGGAAAGAATTGGTATACACTGCATGAAAAAGCTCGGTCAAAATTCCTGTTGTTCTATAAAGTTATGGGTGAAAAAAAAAGGTGAAGATCAGGGATCCTCAATCTTATCCAGAAACTACTGGTGTTTGTGCACGCTTTTGTTCAAAACCAAGTAGATACACACAGGAGTTCTACTAATCAAACATTGATTAATCAAATTAGTGGTTAATTAGTAGAATCAGGTGTGTAGCCTAACTGCTTGGCTCAAGTCCTCTGTGATTGGTTAGAAACAGAAACATCACAATTTCGCAGGGGATTTGGGGTAATACCCCTCTGAAAAGTGCGGTCTGATGCGGATTTGCTAGAGGGGCGCATCAAGGGCTCATGGCGGCTCTCGAGAGTACCCTTGCGAAACACAAAATAAGAAATGGGACACACTAAGCCCCTGGAGGTTCTCGCGGGCACCCGCATTTGAAGTGCGAAGGGCGAATTGGGATGCAGCCTATATAAGAACTGTGGGTGTGAAGGTTCCCTTCCCCCCACCAAGTTAATAAAACTGAGTGACGACCATCGCTCAGGCTCTTCTCGCCCTTGCATCCAGCGGACTTGGTCACTTTTCCCTGGGACTCCCACAACACTGTGGAGTTCACACAGCTCCGGAACTCCCACAATTCTTTGGAGTTCTCCTAATACTGGGGTTCACAGAACGCAGTGGATTGCTGCTATTGCTGAGGAGACTTCTGTGAAAACACAGAGAACATGGCTCTCCAAGGGGCCGCTGACTTAGCTCGCCTTGCGGTGACTAAGTTTACTTCAACCCACGTGGAAAATAGCGAGCTTGCAGCACTGCCCTAACTGACCACAAGAAACTTCAGCAAAACGAACTTTACAAACAGCGAGGGACACCCCCAGACGACTGGAGGAGACCAGATGTCATCGCCACCCACGTTAATTGTTTCCTGTTGTAACCATTATTGTGAATGACTAACTTAATTGATATTCAGTGTTGTTTCTACAACATGATATGAGTCACCTGTGTTTCACGAACGAACCTGACGAAGACACACCGAAACGCGCGTCGTTCGTTCTACTTTTTAATAAAACTTTTTGCATCTAAACGTTTTTTGCCTCAAGGTCAGTCTTGAAACTTCTCGTTTGAGTGTGTGGGCTGAACATTGGAGTTTTGCATTGTATATTTTCGTCCTGGTTTTCTCTCTTTTTTCATGTTTCTTCATCTTGCCGACACCAGTGCCTCTTTGATGGAGACACGTTTGGGCACAAGGCTTTTCCCTTTTTTTCTTACGGGAGTTCATCTAAGGATGTTCATATGAGCACAGTAGCACACCCCAGTCAATACGCTTATATACAAACTCATATAAGCACAGTAGCACACCCCAGTGAATACGCTTATATACAAACTCATATAAGCACAGTAGCACACCCCAGTGAATACGCTTATATACAAACTCATATAAGCACAGTAGCACACCCCAGTCAATACACTTATATACAAACTCATATAAGCACAGTAGCACACCCCAGTCAATACGCTTATATACAAACTCATATAAGCACAGTAGCACACCCCAGTGAATACGCTTATATACAAACTCATATAAGCACAGTAGCACACCCCAGTGAATACGCTTATATACACACTCATATAAGCACAGTAGCAAACCCCAGTCAATACGCTTATATACAAACTCATATAAGCACAGTAGCACACCCCAGTGAATACGCTTATATACAAACTCATATAAGCACAGTAGCAAACCCCAGTCAATACGCTTATATACAAACTCATATAAGCACAGTAGCACACCCCAGTGAATACGCTTATATACAAACTCATATAAGCACAGTAGCACACCCCAGTCAATACACTTATATACAAACTCATATAAGCACAGTAGCACACCCCAGTCAATACGCTTATATACAAACTCATATAAGCACAGTAGCACACCCCAGTGAATACGCTTATATACAAACTCATATAAGCACAGTAGCACACCCCAGTGAATACGCTTATATACACACTCATATAAGCACAGTAGCAAACCCCAGTCAATACGCTTATATACAAACTCATATAAGCACAGTAGCACACCCCAGTGAATACGCTTATATACAAACTCATATAAGCACAGTAGCAAACCCCAGTCAATACGCTTATATACAAACTCATATAAGCACAGTAGCACACCCCAGTGAATACGCCTTATATACAAACTCATATAAGCACAGTAGCAAACCCCAGTCACCCCATACGCTTATATGCAAACTCATATAAGCACAGTAGCACACCCCAGTCAATAAGCTTATATATAAACTCATATAAGCACAATAGCACACCCCAGTCAATAAGCTTACATATAAACTCATATAAGCACAGTAGCACACCCCAGTCAATACGCTTATATACAAACTCATAAAAGCACAGTAGCACACCCGTCACCCCATACGCTTATATGCAAACAAGTATTCACACAAACATTCAGGTTACCGTTTTTGAAAATGAACGGGGTCAGTAAAAAAAATTTCCTCCCTGTGACAAAATTAAAACCCTTACAGTCAAAATCACTAATTCTATTTAGTTCAGGTCACACAGTACACAGCACTACTCACCCCAGTCTCTGTAGTTTACAGTTTGGACTCATCAGTCCAGCACAGAGCAGCTTCACTCCTGAATCTCCCAGGTAATTGTAGCTGAGGTCCAGTCTCTCTAGTTTACAGTTTGGACTCATCAGTCCAGCACAGAGCAGCTTCACTCCTGAAGCTCCCAGGTTATTGTAGCTGAGGTCCAGATCTCTCAGGGGTGAGTTTGATAACTGGAGAGCTGAGGCCACAATACCACAGGACTCCTCTGGGAGGTCACAGCTGTTCAGTCTGCAAATAAGAGTTAACATATTATAGTATTACCATATTATGTATATATAAAATATGAAACATTTTAAATATAACAATGATACTGTTCAGTGATGAAGAGTGAAATTGAGGATTTTAAGGTTGACGGTGCTCTGAGGAAGATATCTGTGCTACACTCTCCAACTGCAGCACTTTGGACCTGAGAATTAGACGTCCTGCTTGACTGAACTCTGACAGTTCTACAGATGTAATTCTGACCCAAATGGGCACTTATACTGTAAGTTCTCTGAAATGGGGCTAAGGGTCCATCTACCTTTTCTATGATCTTTTCTCTGGGTTTAACCCTCCCATCCCATCCCAGAAGTGCAGCTGCCATCTTTCAGAGTGGACAGTGGGTTAGTTTGTAATGCTGTGGGACGTTTGGCACAGCTACCACCAAAAGTAAAGATGTAAAAGATAACACACGTCTTTCAGAGTGGACAGTGAGTTAGCCACTGATTCTTTACTTTTGGTTTCAACTGTGGTCCCACAGCACTGCAAGCTAACACACTGAAGGTGGATTCACTTTAATAACAGGAAGCCAAATAACAGTGATCTGTTCACATATAGTCAGGTAGTGCACTGTGTCTGTTCTGCTGGTGTTACATATGACCAGGTAGTGCAGTACGTCTGTTCTGCTGGTGTTACATATGACCAGGTAGTGCAGTGCGTCTGTTCTGCTGGTGTTACATTTGACCAAGTAGTGCAGTGCGTCTGTTCTGCTGGTGTTACATTTGACCAGGTAGTGCAGTGTGTCTGTTCTGCTGGTGTTAAATATGACCAGGTAGTGCAGTGCGTCTGTTCTGCTGGTGTTAAATATGACCAGGTAGTGCAGCTCCAGCAGAAACACTGGGTCTCCCAACTCTCGGAACAGCTGTACTTTTTAGACGAAAGCGTTTGTGTATATTTGATCCTTCATTGGATATACGATAGTCATTCACAAAGAATTGGTTACTGTAGACATGAGTCTACCAGACGGAGTTGCTTGACAGTAGGGTTTTCGTCAATGTGCAGTGCAAGCAACCATAGCTTTAGCCTATGTTCATCGCGCAATGGTAATGCATGGTGTCACGCCTCTCTCTGGTTTACTTGGTGCTTGGCCTCTCTTTCTCTCAATCACAGGTGGAATGTTGGCAGCTGTGAGTGATTGGGCTGATTGCTTCAGGTCTGCGCTCAAGGAGTACAAAGGCGTGGCTGGTACAGGGTGGAAAGAGTTTGGTCTCCAGCAGCCGTGTTGTCTGCTTGTGAAGTAAATTTTTATAAATAAAGACTCTTGTTAATGTTTTCCATGTGTGGTCTCCCGTTTGTTGCATTGCCATGAGCCAGGCATGTAACAATGGAAACTGACCATTGTAGTTTTCCTAATTTTATTACTGCAACCCTAAAACTTGCAAACTTGTGCGACACACACTGTAAACAATAAATGTTCATGCACGCAGAATAGCTAAGCTAAGGTAGGCCAATAGCTACTGCTAGTTCAACAAGCAAGAATGTATTTTAATAAAACATTTCAGTGAATAAATTTCTTGTCGACCAAATCTCCAAAATTAAAGATGTGACAACTTTATGATTAGGCTACCCATCAGCATGTTAGAAATAGTTCTTAAACATAGATTCAAGTCGAAAAAAAACAGAATTCTCCTTTAAAATACTATAATGCAGCACATTATACTTAATTGTTTCTAATTGTTGTTTAAATGCTTATTTTCCTTAATTAGACCCTTCGTTCTCTTTTAGTTTTGGTCAGTTATGGAATATGTGTGAAATCAGCGGGGCATTAATTGCAGAAAGTATGGAAACCTGGTAAAGGAAGAATAGTGTTAAAAATTCAATTTAAATGGTGAAATTTCTATTCATCTCAGTTTTTTGAACCGTATCGAAAAAACGCATGCACAGCGAATCCCCAGGACCGTAGGCTATTTGAAAAACAAAAAATACCATTTTCACTGGACAGAGTTTTTAACTTTTTTCAGTCAGAACCATTCCATTTACTTACATGCTGTATTGTAATGTTCCAGACATCTGAAGAACATTTTCTGCACACCACTCTGTTGTCTTGAGTTTTTGATTGAATGTCAATTTGTGCATTAGGCATGACATAGGTGTTACCAGCAAAGTTTTTAATGGATAGCCATTGTCCCCTCGGAAGATTACAGGAACTATTGGCCATAGCTTGATCCAGGATGATCCAGGATAATTAGCAAATATGTGCGTAACCTTACACGTAGCATTGCGCATCGCCAGGATGTTGATGGAGTGGGCTCCCTTATGTTTCACATATATAACAGCGTTCTCTGCTGGGGCAGAACCCCAGGATATCCAAACTTCACCGTGAACTCCTGTTTTACCCGTTCTTGGCTGACAGGTGTGACGGGGACTTGAATGTGTTCATTCTATATAGGAGTGCATATAGGGACAGCAGGCATTCATCTCTAGCTCAGCTGCCAGGAGATGATAGAAGTTTGTTAAAATCTGGCGGGATAAATGCAATTTAAGGCGGCATTGCCCTTCACTGAGAGACAGGTATGTGGTCCTTGACCGATGGACCCTTTTATTATTATGCATTTGTTGATATACACAATAAAATTTCACATTGTAGGCTAATCTTGATATTTTCATGCATGTTTTGTGCGTGCCCCTGTGTGTGTAACAGACAGGAGGAGGGTGTACGCATGTTGTGCACACGCCCATGTAGACGCATATTGCTGTAGGGACCGACAGCCAGCTGACAGTCCTTACACAAACACTGACTGTCACTATAAGTACATGGAGGCGTGTCTGATGACGTCATCTGCACGCGCGGCGTTTAAAATCCTCATCTCACAGTGAACCGGTGTGAACACAGAACAAAGGCTGCGTCCCAATTCGCCCTAAGGTCCTCCTTCAGGACCGCACTTTGGTGACGTCAGAGGGTGTGCACTCAAGGTGTGCAAGTGCACGAGGGTGCATGGGTTTAAAAGGAAAGAATTGGTATACACTGCATGAAAAAGCTCGGTCAAAATTCCTGTTGTTCTATAAAGTTATGGGTGAAAAAAAAAGGTGAAGATCAGGGATCCTCAATCTTATCCAGAAACTACTGGTGTTTGTGCACGCTTTTGTTCAAAACCAAGCAGTTACACACAGGAGTTCTACTAATCAAACATTGATTCATCAAATTAGTGGTTAATTAGTAGAATCAGGTGTGTAGCCTAACTGCTTGGGTCAAGTCCTCTGTGATTGGTTAGAAACAGAAATATCACAATTTCGCAGGGGATTTGGGGTAATACCCCTCTGAAAAGTGCGGTCTGATGCGGATTTGCTAGAGGGGCGCATCAAGGGCTCATGGCGGCGCTCGAGAGTATTCTTGCGAAACACAAAATAAGAAATGGGACACACTAAGCCCCTGGAGGTTCTCGCGGGCACCCGCATTTGAAGTGCGAAGGGCGAATTGGGATGCAGCCTATATAAGAACTGTGGGTGTGAAGGTTCCCTTCCCCCCACCAAGTTAATAAAACTGAGTGACGACCATCGCTCAGGCTCTTCTCGCCCTTGCATCCAGCGGACTTGGTCACTTTTCCCTGGGACTCCCACAACACTGTGGAGTTCACACAACTCCGGAACTCCCACAATTCTTTGGAGTTCTCCTAATACTGGGGTTCACAGAACGCAGTGGATTGCTGCTATTGCTGAGGAGACTTCTGTGAAAACACAGAGAACATGGCTCTCCAAGGGGCCGCTGACTTAGCTCGCCTTGCGGTGACTAAGTTTACTTCAACCCACGTGGAAAATAGCGAGCTTGCAGCACTGCCCTAACTGACCACAAGAAACTTCAGCAAAACGAACTTTACAAACAGCGAGAGGGACACCCCCAGACGACTGGAGGAGACCAGATGTCATCGCCACCCACGTTAATTGTTTCCTGTTGTAACCATTATTGTGAATGACTAACTTAATTGATATTCAGTGTTGTTTCTACAACATGATATGAGTCACCTGTGTTTCACGAACGAACCTGACGAAGACACACCGAAACGCGCGTCGTTCGTTCTACTTTTTAATAAAACTTTTTGCATCTAAACGTTTTTTGCCTCAAGGTCAGTCTTGAAACTTCTCGTTTGAGTGTGTGGGCTGAACAATGGAGTTTTGCATTGTATATTTTCGTCCTGGTTTTCTCTCTTTTTTCATGTTTCTTCATCTTGCCGACACCAGTGCCTCTTTGATGGAGACACGTTTGGGCACAAGGCTTTTCCCTTTTTTTCTTACGGGAGTTCATCTAAGGATGTTCATATAAGCACAGTAGCACACCCCAGTGAATACGCTTATATACAAACTCATATAAGCACAGTAGCACACCCCAGTCAATATGCTTATATACAAACTCATATAAGCACAGTAGCACACCCCAGTCAATATGCTTATATACAAACTCATATAAGCACAGTAGCACACCCCAGTCAATACACTTATATACAAACTCATATAAGCACAGTAGCACACCCCAGTGAATACGCTTATATACAAACTCATATAAGCACAGTAGCACACCCCAGTCAATACACTTATATACAAACTAATATAAGCACAGTAGCACATCCCAGTCAATACGCTTATATACAAACTCATATAAGCACAGTAGCACACCCCAGTGAATACGCTTATATACAAACTCATATAAGCACAGTAGCACACCCCAGTCAATACACTTATATACAAACTCATATAAGCACAGTAGCACACCCCAGTGAATACGCTTATATACACACTCATATAAGCACAGTAGCAAACCCCAGTCAATACGCTTATATACAAACTCATATAAGCACAGTAGCACACCCCAGTGAATACGCTTTATATACAAACTCATATAAGCACAGTAGCACACCCCATACGCTTATATGCAAACTCATATAAGCACAGTAGCACACCCCAGTCAATACACTTATATACAAACTCATATAAGCACAGTAGCACACCCCAGTGAATACGCTTATATACACACTCATATAAGCACAGTAGCAAACCCCAGTCAATAAGCTTATATATAAACTCATATAAGCACAATAGCACACCCCAGTCAATAAGCTTACATATAAACTCATGTAAGCACAGTAGCACACCCCAGTCAATACGCTTATATGCAAACTCATAAAAGCACAGTAGCACACCCGTCACCCCATACGCTTATATGCAAACAAGTATTCACACAAACATTCAGGTTACCGGTTTTGAAAATGAACGGGGTCAGTAAAAAAATTTTCCTCCCTGTGACAAAATTAAAACCCTTACAGTCAAAATCACTAATTCTATTTAGTTCAGGTCACACAGTACACAGCACTACTCACCCCAGTCTCTGTAGTTTACAGTTTGGACTCATCAGTCCAGCACAGAGCAGCTTCACTCCTGAATCTCCCAGGTAATTGTAGCTGAGGTCCAGTCTCTCTAGTTTACAGTTTGGACTCATCAGTCCAGCACAGAGCAGCTTCACTCCTGAAGCTCCCAGGTTATTGTAGCTGAGGTCCAGATCTCTCAGGGGTGAGTTTGATAACTGGAGAGCTGAGGCCACAATATCACAGGACTCCTCTGGGAGGTCACAGCTGTTCAGTCTGCAAATAAGAGTTAACATATTATAGTATTACCATATTATGTATATATAAAATATGAAACATTTTAAATATAACAATGATACTGTTCAGTGATGAAGAGTGAAATTGAGGATTTTAAGGTTGACGGTGCTCTGAGGAAGATATCTGTGCTACACTCTCCAACTGCAGCACTTTGGACCTGAGAATTAGACGTCCTGCTTGACTGAACTCTGACAGTTCTACAGATGTAATTCTGACCCAAATGGGCACTTATACTGTAAGTTCTCTGAAATGGGGCTAAGGGTCCATCTACCTTTTCTATGATCTTTTCTCTGGGTTTAACCCTCCCATCCCATCCCAGAAGTGCAGCTGCCATCTTTCAGAGTGGACAGTGGGTTAGTTTGTAATGCTGTGGGACGTTTGGCACAGCTACCACCAAAAGTAAAGATGTAAAAGATAACACACGTCTTTCAGAGTGGACAGTGAGTTAGCCACTGATTCTTTACTTTTGGTTTCAACTGTGGTCCCACAGCACTGCAAGCTAACACACTGAAGGTGGATTCACTTTAATAACAGGAAGCCTAATAACAGTGATCTGTTCACATATAGTCAGGTAGTGCACTGTGTCTGTTCTGCTGGTGTTACATATGACCAGGTAGTGCAGTACGTCTGATCTGCTGGTGTTACATATGACCAGGTAGTGCAGTGCGTCTGTTCTGCTGGTGTTACATTTGACCAAGTAGTGCAGTGCGTCTGTTCTGCTGGTGTTACATTTGACCAGGTAGTGCAGTGTGTCTGTTCTGCTGGTGTTAAATATGACCAGGTAGTGCAGTGCGTCTGTTCTGCTGGTGTTAAATATGACCAGGTAGTGCAGCTCCAGCAGAAACACTGGGTCTCCCAACTCTCGGAACAGCTGTACTTTTTAGATGAAAGCGTTTGTGTATATTTGATCCTTCATTGGATATACGATAGTCATTCACAAAGAAATGGTTACTGCAGACATGAGTCTACCAGACGGAGTTGCTTGACAGTAGGGTTTTCGTCAATGTGCAGTGCAAGCAACCATAGCTTTAGCCTATGTTCATCGTGCAGTGGTAATGCACGGTGTCACGCCTCTCTCTGGTTTACTTGGTGTTTGGCCTCTCTTTCTCTCAATCACAGGTGGAATGTTGGCAGCTGTGAGTGATTGGGCTGATTGCTTCAGGTCTGTGCTCAAGGAGTACAAAGGCGTGGCTGGTACAGGGTGGAAAGAGTTTGGTCTCCAGCAGCCGTGTTGTCTGCTTGTGAAGTAAATTTTTATAAATAAAGACTCTTGTTAATGTTTTCCATGTGTGGTCTCCCGTTTGTTGCATTGCCATGAGCCAGGCATGTAACAATGGAAACTGACCATTGTAGTTTTCCTAATTTTATTACTGCAACCCTAAAACTTGCAAACTTGTGCGACACACACTGTAAACAATAAATGTTCATGCACGCAGAATAGCTAAGCTAAGGTAGGCCAATAGCTACTGCCAGTTCAACAAGCAAGAATGTATTTTAATAAAACATTTCAGTGAATAAATTTCTTGTCGACCAAATCTCGAAAATTAAAGATGTGACAACTTTATGATTAGGCTACCCATCAGAATGTTAGAAATAGTTCTTAAACATAGATTCAAGTCGAAAAAAAACAGAATTCCCCTTTAAAATACTATAATGCAGCACATTATACTTAATTGTTTCTAATTGTTGTTTAAATGCTTATTTTCCTTAATTAGACCCTTCGTTCTCTTTTAGTTTTGGTCAGTTATGGAATATGTGTGAAATCAGCAGGGCATTAATTGCAGAAAGTATGGAAACCTGGTAAAGGAAGAATAGTGTTAAAAATTCAATTTAAATGGTGAAATTTCTATTCATCTCAGTTTTTTGAACCGTATCGAAAAAACGCATGCACAGCGAATCCCCAGGACCGTAGGCTATTTGAAAAACAAAAAATACCATTTTCACTGGACAGAGTTTTTAACTTTTTTCAGTCAGAACCATTCCATTTACTTACATGCTGTATTGTAATGTTCCAGACATCTGAAGAACATTTTCTGCACACCACTCTGTTGTCTTGACTTTTTGATTGAATGTCAATTTGTGCATTAGGCATGACATAGGTGTTACCAGCAAAGTTTTTAATGGATAGCCATTGTCCCCTCGGAAGATTACAGGAACTATTGGCCATAGCTTGATCCAGGATGATCCAGGATAATTAGCAAATATGTGCGTAACCTTACACGTAGCATTGCGCATCGCCAGGATGTTGATGGAGTGGGCTCCCTTATGTTTCACATATATAACAGCGTTCTCTGCTGGGGCAGAACCCCAGGATATCCAAACTTCACCGTGAACTCCTGTTTTACCCGTTCTTGGCTGACAGGTGTGACGGGGACTTGAATGTGTTCATTCTATATAGGAGTGCATATAGGGACAGCAGGCATTCATCTCTAGCTCAGCTGCCAGGAGATGATAGAAGTTTGTTAAAATCTGGCGGGATAAATGCAATTTAAGGCGGCATTGCCCTTCACTGAGAGACAGGTATGTGGTCCTTGACCGATGGACCCTTTTATTATTATGCATTGTTTGATATACACAATAAAATTTCACATTGTAGGCTAATCTTGATATTTTCATGCATGTTTTGTGCGTGCCCCTGTGTGTGTAACAGACAGGAGGAGGGTGTACGCATGTTGTGCACACGCCCATGTAGACGCATATTGCTGTAGGGACCAACAGCCAGCTGACAGTCCTTACACAAACACTGACTGTCACTATAAGTACATGGAGGCGTGTCTGATGACGTCATCTGCGCGCGGCGTTTAAAATCCTCATCTCACAGTGAACCGGTGTGAACACAGAACAAAGGCTGCGTCCCAATTCGCCCTAAGGTCCTCCTTCAGGACCGCACTTTGGTGACGTCAGAGGGTGTGCACTCAAGGTGTGCAAGTGCACGAGGGTGCATGGGTTTAAAAGGAAAGAATTGGTATACACTGCATGAAAAAGCTCGGTCAAAATTCCTGTTGTTCTATAAAGTTATGGGTGAAAAAAAAAGGTGAAGATCAGGGATCCTCAATCTTATCCAGAAACTACCGGTGTTTGTGCACGCTTTTGTTCAAAACCAAGCAGTTACACACAGGAGTTCTACTAATCAAACATTGATTAATCAAATTAGTGGTTAATTAGTAGAATCAGGTGTGTAGCCTAACTGCTTGGCTCAAGTCCTCTGTGATTGGTTAGAAACAGAAACATCACAATTTCGCAGGGGATTTGGGGTAATACCCCTCTGAAAAGTGCGGTCTGATGCGGATTTGCTAGAGGGGCGCATCAAGGGCTCATGGCGGCGCTCGAGAGTACCCTTGCGAAACACAAAATAAGAAATGGGACACACTAAGCCCCTGGAGGTTCTCGCGGGCACCCGCATTTGAAGTGCGAAGGGCGAATTGGGATGCAGCCTATATAAGAACTGTGGGTGTGAAGGTTCCCTTCCCCCCACCAAGTTAATAAAACTGAGTGACGACCATCGCTCAGGCTCTTCTCGCCCTTGCATCCAGCGGACTTGGTCACTTTTCCCTGGGACTCCCACAACACTGTGGAGTTCACACAGCTCCGGAACTCCCACAATTCTTTGGAGTTCTCCTAATACTGGGGTTCACAGAACGCAGTGGATTGCTGCTATTGCTGAGGAGACTTCTGTGAAAACACAGAGAACATGGCTCTCCAAGGGGCCGCTGACTTAGCTCGCCTTGCGGTGACTAAGTTTACTTCAACCCACGTGGAAAATAGCGAGCTTGCAGCACTGCCCTAACTGACCACAAGAAACTTCAGCAAAACGAACTTTACAAACAGCGAGAGGGACACCCCCAGACGACTGGAGGAGACCAGATGTCATCGCCACCCACGTTAATTGTTTCCTGTTGTAACCATTATTGTGAATGACTAACTTAATTGATATTCAGTGTTGTTTCTACAACATGATATGAGTCACCTGTGTTTCACGAACGAACCTGACGAAGACACACCGAAACGCGCGTCGTTCGTTCTACTTTTTAATAAAACTTTTTGCATCTAAACGTTTTTTGCCTCAAGGTCAGTCTTGAAACTTCTCGTTTGAGTGTGTGGGCTGAACATTGGAGTTTTGCATTGTATATTTTCGTCCTGGTTTTCTCTCTTTTTTCATGTTTCTTCATCTTGCCGACACCAGTGCCTCTTTGATGGAGACACGTTTGGGCACAAGGCTTTTCCCTTTTTTTCTTACGGGAGTTCATCTAAGGATGTTCATATGAGCACAGTAGCACACCCCAGTCAATACACTTATATACAAACTCATATAAGCACAGTAGCACACCCCAGTGAATACGCTTATATACAAACTCATATAAGCACAGTAGCACACCCCAGTGAATACGCTTATATACAAACTCATATAAGCACAGTAGCACACCCCAGTCAATACACTTATATAGAAACTCATATAAGCACAGTAGCACATCCCAGTGAATACGCTTATATACAAACTCATATAAGCACAGTAGCACACCCCAGTCAATACACTTATATACAAACTCATATAAGCACAGTAGCACACCCCAGTGAATACGCTTATATACACACTCATATAAGCACAGTAGCAAACCCCAGTCAATACGCTTATATACAAACTCATATAAGCACAGTAGCACACCCCAGTGAATACGCCTTATATACAAACTCATATAAGCACAGTAGCACACCCCAGTCACCCCATACGCTTATATGCAAACTCATATAAGCACAGTAGCACACCCCAGTCAATACACTTATATACAAACTCATATAAGCACAGTAGCACACCCCAGTGAATACGCTTACATACACACTCATATAAGCACAGTAGCAAACCCCAGTCAATACGCTTATATACAAACTCATATAAGCACAGTAGCACACCACAGTGAATACGCCTTATATACAAACTCATATAAGCACAGTAGCACACCCCAGTCACCCCATACGCTTATATGCAAACTCATATAGGCACAGTAGCACAGCCCAGTCAATAAGCTTATATATAAACTCATATAAGCACAATAGCACACCCCAGTCAATAAGCTTACATATAAACTCATATAAGCACAGTAGCACACCCCAGTCAATACGCTTATATGCAAACTCATAAAAGCACAGTAGCACACCCGTCACCCCATACGCTTATATGCAAACAAGTATTCACACAAACATTCAGGTTACAGTTTTTGAACATGAACGGGGTCAGTAAAAAAATTTTCCTCCCTGTGACAAAATTAAAACCCTTACAGTCAAAATCACTAATTCTATTTAGTTCAGGTCACACAGTACACAGCACTACTCACCCCAGTCTCTGTAGTTTACAGTTTGGACTCATCAGTCCAGCACAGAGCAGCTTCACTCCTGAATCTCCCAGGTAATTGTAGCTGAGGTCCAGTCTCTCTAGTTTACAGTTTGGACTCATCAGTCCAGCACAGAGCAGCTTCACTCCTGAAGCTCCCAGGTTATTGTAGCTGAGGTCCAGATCTCTCAGGGGTGAGTTTGATAACTGGAGAGCTGAGGCCACAATACCACAGGACTCCTCTGGGAGGTCACAGCTGTTCAGTCTGCAAATAAGAGTTAACATATTATAGTATTACCATATTATGTATATATAAAATATGAAACATTTTAAATATAACAATGATACTGTTCAGTGATGAAGAGTGAAATTGAGGATTTTAAGGTTGACGGTGCTCTGAGGAAGATATCTGTGCTACACTCTCCAACTGCAGCACTTTGGACCTGAGAATTAGACGTCCTGCTTGACTGAACTCTGACAGTTCTACAGATGTAATTCTGACCCAAATGGGCACTTATACTGTAAGTTCTCTGAAATGGGGCTAAGGGTCCATCTACCTTTTCTATGATCTTTTCTCTGGGTTTAACCCTCCCATCCCATCCCAGAAGTGCAGCTGCCATCTTTCAGAGTGGACAGTGGGTTAGTTTGTAATGCTGTGGGACGTTTGGCACAGCTACCACCAAAAGTAAAGATGTAAAAGATAACACACGTCTTTCAGAGTGGACAGTGAGTTAGCCACTGATTCTTTACTTTTGGTTTCAACTGTGGTCCCACAGCACTGCAAGCTAACACACTGAAGGTGGATTCACTTTAATAACAGGAAGCCTAATAACAGTGATCTGTTCACATATAGTCAGGTAGTGCACTGTGTCTGTTCTGCTGGTGTTACATATGACCAGGTAGTGCAGTACGTCTGTTCTGCTGGTGTTACATATGACCAGGTAGTGCAGTGCGTCTGTTCTGCTGGTGTTACATTTGACCAAGTAGTGCAGTGCGTCTGTTCTGCTGGTGTTACATTTGACCAGGTAGTGCAGTGTGTCTGTTCTGCTGGTGTTAAATATGACCAGGTAGTGCAGTGCGTCTGTTCTGCTGGTGTTAAATATGACCAGGTAGTGCAGCTCCAGCAGAAACACTGGGTCTCCCAACTCTCGGAACAGCTGTACTTTTTAGACGAAAGCGTTTGTGTATATTTGATCCTTCATTGGATATACGATAGTCATTCACAAAGAAATGGTTACTGCAGACATGAGTCTACCAGACGGAGTTGCTTGACAGTAGGGTTTTCGTCAATGTGCAGTGCAAGCAACCATAGCTTTAGCCTATGTTCATCGCGCAATGGTAATGCATGGTGTCACGCCTCTCTCTGGTTTACTTGGTGTTTGGCCTCTCTTTCTCTCAATCACAGGTGGAATGTTGGCAGCTGTGAGTGATTGGGCTGATTGCTTCAGGTCTGCGCTCAAGGAGTACAAAGGCGTGGCTGGTACAGGGTGGAAAGAGTTTGGTCTCCAGCAGCCGTGTTGTGTGCTTGTGAAGTAAATTTTTATAAATAAAGACTCTTGTTAATGTTTTCCATGTGTGGTCTCCCATTTGTTGCATTGCCATGAGCCAGGCATGTAACAATGGAAACTGACCATTGTAGTTTTCCTAATTTTATTACTGCAACCTGAAAACTTGCAAACTTGTGCGACACACACTGTAAACAATAAATGTTCATGCACGCAGAATAGCTAAGCTAAGGTAGGCCAATAGCTACTGCTAGTTCAACAAGCAAGAATGTATTTTAATAAAACATTTCAGTGAATAAATTTCTTGTCGACCAAATCTCGAAAATTAAAGATGTGACAACTTTATGATTAGGCTACCCATCAGCATGTTAGAAATAGTTCTTAAACATAGATTCAAGTCGAAAAAAAACAGAATTCCCCTTTAAAATACTATAATGCAGCACATTATACTTAATTGTTTCTAATTGTTGTTTAAATGCTTATTTTCCTTAATTAGACCCTTCGTTCTCTTTTAGTTTTGGTCAGTTATGGAATACGTGTGAAATCAGCGGGCATTAATTTCAGAAAGTATGGAAACCTGGTCACTTTAATTAAAAAAATATAAAGGAAGAATAGTGTTAAAAATTCAGTTTAAATGGTGAAATTTCAATTCATCTCAGTTTTTTGAACCGTATCGAAAAAACGCATGCACAGCGAATCCCCAGGAGTGTAGGCTATTTGAAAAACAAAAAATAGACAGAGTTTTTAACTTTTTTCAGTCACAACCATTCCATTTACTTACATGCTGTATTGTAATGTTCCAGACATCTGAAGAACATTTTCTGCACTCCACTCTGTTGTCTTGAGTTTTTGATTGAATGTCAATTTGTGCATTAGGCATGACATAGGTGTTACCAGCAACGTTTTTAATGGATAGCCATTGTCCCCTCGGAAGATTACAGGAACTATTGGCCATAGCTTGATCCAGGATGATCCAGGATAATTAGCAAATATGTGCGTAACCTTACACGTAGCATTGCGCATCGCCAGGATGTTGATGGAGTGGGCTCCCTTATGTTTCACATATATAACAGCGTTCTCTGCTGGGGCAGAACCCCAGGATATCCAAACTTCACCGTGAACTCCTGTTTTACCCGTTCTTGGCTGACAGGTGTGACGGGGACTTGAATGTGTTCATTCTATATAGGAGTGCATATAGGGACAGCAGGCATTCATCTCTAGCTCAGCTGCCAGGAGATGATAGAAGTTTGTTCAAGTCTGGCGGGATAAATGCAAATTAAGGCAGCATTGCCCTTCACTGAGAGACAGGTATGTGGTCCTTGACCGATGGGCCCTTTTGTTATTATGCATTTTTTGATATACACAATAAAATTTCACATTGTAGGCTAATCTTGATATTTTTATGCATGTTTTGTGCGTGCCCCTGTGTGTGTGTAACAGACAGGAGGAGGGTGTACGCACATTGTGCACACGCCCATGTAGACGCATATTGCTGTAGGGACCGACAGCCAGCTGACAGTCCTTACACAAACACTGACTGTCACTTTAAGTACATGGAGGCGCGTCTGATGACGTCATTTGTGCGCGCGGCGTTTAAAATCCTCATCTCACAGTGAACCGGTGTGAACACAGAACAAAGGCCGCGTCCCAATTCGCCCTAAGGTCCTCCTTCAGGACCGCACTATGGTGACGTCAGAGAGTGTGCACTCAAGGTGTGCAAGTGCATGAGGGTGCATGGGTTTAAAAGGAAAGAATTGGGACACACTGCATGAAAAAGCTCGGTCAAAATTCCTGTTGTTCTATAAAGTTATGGGTGGAAAAAAAAAGGTGAAGATCAGGGATCCTCAATCTTATCCAGAAACTACCGGTGTTTGTGCACGCTTTTGTTCAAAACCAAGCAGTTACACACAGGAGTTCTACTAATCAAACAGTGGTTGATCAAATTAGTGGTTAATTAGTAGAATCAGCCTAACTGCTTGGCAACGACTTCAAGTCCTCTGTGATTGGTTAGAAACAGAAACATCACGATTTCGCAGGGGATTTGGGGTAATACCCCTCTGAAAAGTGCGGTCTGATGCGGACTTGCTAGAGGGGCGCATCAAGGGCTCATGGCGGCGCTCGAGAGTACCCTTGCGAAACACAAAATAAGAAATGGGACACACTAAGCCCCTGGAGGTTCTTGCGGGCACCCGCATTTGAAGTGCGAAGGGCGAATTGGGACGCAGCCTATATAAGAACTGTGGGTGTGAAGGTTCCCTTCCCCCCACCAAGTTAATAAAACTGAGTGACGACCATCGCTCAGGCTCTTCTCGCCCTTGCATCCAGCGGACTTGGTCACTTTTCCCTGGGACTCCAACAACACTGTGGAGTTCACACAGCTCCGGAACTCCCACAATTCTGTGGAGTTCTCCTAATACTGGGGTTCACAGAACGCAGTGGATTGCTGCTATTGCTGAGGAAACCTCTGTGAAAACACAGAGAATGTGGCTCTCCAAGGGGCCGCTGACTTAGCTCGCCTTGCGGTGACTAAGTTTACTTCATCCCACGTGGAAAATAGCGAGCTTGCAGCACTGCGCTAGCTGACCACAAGAAACTTCAGCAAAATGAACTTTACAAACAGCGAGAGGGACACCCCCAGATGACTGGAGGAGACCAGCTGTCATCGCCACCCACGCCTCGAAAAGGACACCGGCTTGGACTGCTGGAAAACCTTCACAATTCACAACTCCATGACCGTGTGTTCCCAGGAGCGCAACAGCGACCACCGGAGACAACATGGGTGGAAGGCTCTCAGTAAGACTGACTAAGCATCCCAGGCAGTAGCTACAGTTTAGTTTAGTCTTAACTGAAGTTAATGTGAATCTGTGTGGTTATATCTGTCCGTTTACTGTTTATTTTAATGAGTTCTGTTTGCCGTGTTTACCCTGCTCGAATTGGCTAGCTACCTAGAGTAACACGACACCACCCACGTGGTTTCTCTCTTCCTGCATGCTAATTCTTCATTCAACTCTCCACATTACTAACAATATTAATATAGTCGGTATTCAGTGAATAACGAGTCATTTGGTGCAAGTCATTTGCGTTATCGGTTAGGAGCTGCAGCTACGCGTCCGTCTTCTGCACTGCTAGGACCGACACTTCATTGTAGCTAAGCTAGATTATTCAACCACGCCGATACCACTGTGCTGCACAGGCCTACAGGCGCAGTTCTCTCCCCTTTGTTCAGAGGCAAAGGACACGTGCGAAGACGCGTGCACGCACACACACACCCACACACACACACACACACACACACACACACCCACACGCACCCACACGCACACACACACCCACACGCACACACCCACACGCACGCGCGCGCGCGCGCACGCACACACCCACACGCACGCACGCACACACACACACCCACCCACACCCACACACACACACACACACACACCCACACGCACACACACGCACACACACACCCACACACACCCACACACCCACACGCACACACCCGCACGCACGCGCGCGCACGCACACACCCGCACGCACGCACGCACGCACGCACACACACCCACACCCACGCACACGCACGCACGCACGCACGCACGCACGCACGCACACACGCACACACGCACGCACACACACACCCACGCACGCACACACACCCGCACGCACGCACGCACGCACACACACACACACACACGCGCACGCACACACACACGCGCACGCACACACACACCGACACGCACGCACGCGCACGCACCCACTCACACTCTTCCATAATTAGCGTAGCCTTCCCCTGTTAGATTAGTCTGTGATTGTTCTGTATTTTTACATGTTTGTTTAATAAATTATATTATTAAACCCGTGTCTGTTTTGATGTTGCATAAACATGAGAATCTGAGCCAAAATAGTCTATTGAAGAACTCCACCCTTCAGATTATCTATTAAATCTTTGATTTAATTACATTTGTCAACTAATACTTGTAATTTTGATTATTAATTGAAGTTCCAAATTTATGGTTAAATATTTTAGATAATGGTAATTTTATGAGACTGATTACTAATTGCGGTTATATTGCTACACCTACATAGGTGGTGCCTTGTATAAGGATATAGAGGTATGTCCCCTACATTGCTATCTTAATATTGTGCCATAAAAATAACTGTGACATGACTTCAGACCAGGTTTGTGGTGGTGGTTTTAGTGCAAATGCTTTTTGCTGCCTCAAGATACGCCAAAAATTATCCTGACCAGACCTCATCTTAAGACCAACCCGGCCAGTTCAGCGCAAGTTTACTTGCAATTGTTGGATTTTAAGGTTTTTATAGTAATATCAGAGTTATAATCTGTTTAAGCCCCCACACCCATCCTGTTTCAGTCCAGTGGTTAAGTACCCTTTCAAATGCAAGCTCTCCCCCAAGAGTCATTGGTAAGCAACCCTGGGTGAATAGAAATTATAATGTGTGAAGAGTCATTGATCGAACCAGGGAAGGAGTGAATTCTCACATGAAGCCTTTCCTCCTGGCTAGCCCCCTTTTGTTTAGAGATTGTACTTAAGTTGTGCCATGTTACAGTGTAAGGTCAAGTTGGACTAGAAGCTGACACAAACACCACGCTAATAAAGAAGCTATAAGCTACTGTCTTTCATCACGGAACGGACTCAAGACCCTTTTATTCCTCGAACGTAATTGCAAGTACTGGTAACGAACAAAAGGGTAATTGAGAAATACGAAGCAATTCTTCAATTTGGAGGTCCCACCGAGATCAACGAGATAATCAAGGCCCAGGAACTTTTCCAGTGACCAGAGAAGTTTGGACGGTGTGCCCCGAAGTTACTTCGGAGTTTTTCCATTTCTGTGATCGGGTGAGTTCCCTGTTTCTAATTATTTTGCTTGATTAACGAACTAAGAATATTCGCTGTTGGTACGGTTGTAATTAAGGAATAGAGAGGGAATACCTACTTTGATGTTGCCACCGCAATATGATTGTATGTTGAGTAAATCGTGTGTGTGTGTGTGTGAATGTCAGTGAGAGTTTGAAGTTTGTGAAATTCTATTTCTTGCGGGAGCAAGAGTGCTTTGCAGGGTGTAAACATTGGAATAAGGACGCGAGGCATCAGTTGTGTTAAAGGGGATCCCAAGATAAATAGGCAAGCAAGGCACATTTTTATTAATTTAAAGAAGTAAATTAATAAATCCTCCATTGAGCGAGTATTGGTGTTCAGAGCGTCAATAATCGCAACAGGGTGTCTGTGGAAGTATTCGTGATATCAAATACTGGTGTGTACTTGATCGGTCGTATTTGAAAGAGGATTCCAGGTAGATAGGTAAAGCAGGGCACAGTTCACTAATTTAAGAAGTAAATTAAGTGAAATCCATCCTGTGAGCGGTCAGGGGTGTTCAGAGGGCCCCTGAGTGCAAAAGCTGTCAGTGGCAACGTTGTAATTTAGCGTTGGTGTCTTGAAACTAGTTTTTTACCTTGACGTATGTATGAGAACCATCTGTTTATTGTTTAACGTTGTTATTGTTTAATGTACAAGTGTTTCGCACGTCTTGTGTCCGGTAAACGTTGTTTACAATCATTTATGCGTTTTATCTTAACTTGGTAATCTATTGTAATTAAAAAATATATATATATATTCTACAAGATAGCTGCTGTTTGTCCTCCTGGTGAGTGACACGTGAAACATTTTTGTTAAGTTTTGAAATTGTCCGTAATTTTAAATTTTAATATCGTGACCGCAACCATGTTTGGTAGACGCGATAAGAACCAGGTTCCCACGTCTGAGAAAGGCGGAAAGGCCATTCCGAAAGTAAGCAATGATTCCCTTATTAAGGATACGAAGGGGTTTATCCATTCGTATTTGAAGTTGGAGGAGATGGAAAAATACATTGAAAATAAGTTCGGTTTCCAAGTTGACGAAGATAAGGTATGAAGTTTGAATGACATAAAGAAGGCATACGGTAAATTGCAACGCGTGTCTGGCAAGCGTAAACTCCCCCTTGCTTTGCTTATCGTTAGTCACACGCGAAGGCAAAATGAAATAAATGCCAAAGCCAAAACAGATCGCCTTTTTGAAATAGAGAGGAAGAAAGTTAAAGATCTAGTCGAAGAGCTGAAAAGCGTTAAAGCAAAGAGCACCCGATAATGTAATAATTTCCTGAAAATGTAATAAAATTTGCACTTAAACTTGATCGAAAATGTAATAAAACCCAATAATGTAATAACTTGACCAATAATGTAATAAAATGTCCTGAGTGATATTGTAATAACATTTGTACCGATAATGAAATTGTAATGGGGCGTGACGTGTGAGATGGGAGGAGCCAAACGCAGCAAGGGGATTCATTAAGCCCTTAGGCTTACCCGCAGATAAGGGAGGAGACAAGACAACGAACACCACTACAAACGCTACTAACGGGCTCACTGTCACACGCCAAGTAGAGCGCAAGGACAGGATACTGAACAGCCAGAAATAATACGCGCCCTGTCTCGGTAACGAGACACATAATAACGGGCGAGCAGCATAAAGACAAACATAAAACACAAACAAACACTGCAAAATAATATGATAGCATGAGGAGGCGAAAGGAACAGATCCAACGTTTCCAGGCTACTCTCAGACTCGCGGTCACACACAAACGTGTCCACAACATCGCCCAATCCTCCATATAGGAAGACATGCACCCAAAAGACGAAACAGAACAGCAGTTCCGAACAAAATCATCAAACTCCATGAAAGGAGAAAGGCACTGAAAGGAACGAACAGGACAGGCAGTACCAGACATTTACCGGCTAGACCAAAGCGAGATTCATTGAAAATACACGCCCTGCCTCTCTATGATGAGGAAAATAACGAGGCGCACAGGAACAGAGATTTAACGTTCCATGGCGCGATTAATAGGCTCGCAGTCAAGCGCAAACATGTCCAAAACATCGCCCGGTCTTCCCTAAGAGACGAATTGCACCGAAGGGCGAACAGAAACACAGTTCCGAACAAAATCGCCCAAATCTCCATACACGGAGAAATAGCACAAAAGACGAAAGGACAGCTGCACCGAAACTGTCGGCTATCTGACTAACACAAGCACTAACACAAATACAAGCCCTGCCTCTCAGTAAGGGGAAATGTAACGAGGCGAACAGGAACAGAGATTTAACGTTCCATGGCTATTTAATTAGTTCGCAGTCTGAAGCAGAAAACAAAGAGGTAAACACCCGATCTCCCAGGAGAGAGAAACATTTTACAGGTGAGCCGACGGAGCACCGTCGTCCCATAACTTTACTATCCAAAAAGACTAACGCAAAAATAGCTCGACAGCCTCTAAATATAAACAAAAACCCTGAGTCACAACAAGGAGGAACGTAGTCCACGAGAAGGAGACAACACAGGGAACAAACGTACCGAAGCTACTAACTGGCTCACCGTAACCCGGAAACGAGTAGAAGCTAAAACGCCAGGTCTCTCAGTAAGAAAACCAAATAACAGGCGAAAATGGACCAGAGAAACTACTACTCTATACTTCTACGAGCTAAGAACTAAGTAGAAGCGAAACGCCAGATCTCCCTATGGGAAGACATGTGCCGAAGGGCGAACAGAACTACTGTTCCGAACAGAATCGCCCAAAACTCCATACACGGAGAAAAAGCACAAAAAAAGGCAAAATAGAGCAGAGATTTACGGTCCCAAAACTTCTACGAGATAACCAACCACCAAGCCAGCAAGAAATAAGCCCTGCCTCAACTAAGAGACGTTAAAAATAGGCAAGTAGCCAAAATGGTACAAGAACTCACAGCCAACAAAAACACCACAGTACAAAACAATGAACAAACGATGAACAATTAATGTCGAAGCACCGAACGAAGGAAACGGTAGGCTTATATGTCTCTCAGGTAACTACGCACAGGTGTAAACGCTTAACAGAAGCTCCGCCAACTCAGCAGGGCGGAGCAAGCATCTACCAAAAGGGCAGCGCCCTCGCGTGGCCACCGAGGAAAACGACCGCATAGGGAAACATGGTCAAAACCATGACAGTAATATCTTATTACATTATTGGGAATTTATTACATTTTCAGGTGGGTAATTTTTTTTCAAAACTGATAATGTAATACTTTTGACGGATAATGTAATACTATGTTCACTTTCAGTCCAGAGTTCTACATTTTGTGTTTTAAGAATTTAAGAATGTTATATACACTGGATTTTAAATGAAAGAATGACTATTAGGTTAAAGTGCAGACTTTGAGCACCATACAGCCATATGCACATGGGCAGAAACTCAGGGACATGCAACTACATCCTGATCTTATTGAGTGGGTGATGGACTGCCTCCTTGGGAGACCACCATATGTAAGGATCCAGAATTCCAGGTCAGATAAGCTTCTGAGAAGCACTGGAGACCCCAGGTAAGTGTTCCCTAAACCTTCCTCTTCACTCTCTATACCACGGATTTCCAACAAAACACTGCCTCATGAAAACAACCACAATCCAACAAAACAACTTTCGGTGACACTTCATTTGAAGGGGGTATACATAAGCATTCATAACATGGCACCTGACATAAACATACATAACCAGTCATAAATGTTTGTTCCACCTGGTCATAAAGGGTTATTATGTCACTTTCAATGTCAAATTGACATCATCCTCTATGTCAAGTGACATAGTGGTCAGTTGACATATACTGTCATACTGATATGTTATGACACTTTCAGCATCAAAATTACATAGTACTTTATGACAATTGACATTTGTCGTTCTGCGTATTCCTCATCTAACTATAAAGGCAGGAATTTCACACAAAGCGAAGATGCGAATTTGCTTCGCCACCAGAAGCAAATGTTTTATTCGCCCCTTCGCTCACATAGAATGGAAGTGAATGGGAGGCGAATATTCGCCAATGTTAATTTTGCCCATGTGTGACCGTGCCCGCACGAGATGCACGCCTGCCTCGGGATCTGGCAAGCTACAGCCGTGCACGAGATGAGGAGAGACACGTTTTGAACGGGCACTGCACTAGTTAAGTCAAAATAATATAACCAAGCCAATCATTTTGGCCACTAGGTGGAGCTCCAGTGGAGCTAAACTGGAAATACCTCCAGCACTAGCTACACACTGCATTGAAGTTTTCTCCCTTTATATGATCACTTGGCAAGGTACAGTATGAAATGTCACAGCATCAATTCCTGCAGATTTCTGTAGGATATCAGAAATGAGAATAAAGTATTACATTAAGTAATAAGGTATTACATTATCGGTAAAAATGTTATTACAATATCAGTCAGGACATTTTATTACATTATTTGTCAAGTTATTACATTATTGGGTTTAATTACATTTTCGATCAAGTGCAAATTTTATTACATTTTCAGGCGTTATTACATTTTCAGGAAATTATTACATTATCGGGTGCTACAGGGCTAAAAAATATGCAGAAATTAGCTCGTAATGATGAGTGGACAAGTGACAGTGACAGTGAAAACTCTGATGACGACATAACACAGGCACCACAGTTGAGAGCGTTACACAAAGACGGGTAGCACGTGAAATTCAGTTCAGTCACAAACCAACCAAGCCCCAAGACATTGACAAGTGGTCGCAGAATTTAAAACATCCGCGAGTTGCAGGCAGGGACACCTGGGCTAAAATCAATTGTTTGAAGACAATTTATTGCCTGCATCCGTATGACGGTGTACAATTAATGGCCACAATAATAACTCCCACAGAGGTTAACAAACTAAATTCGTCGGTTACTATTGTGTTGGGAGGTGATGGTCAGAATCTTGCCAAGGGATGGGAGGCGATTGAGGATTTTATACGGAAAGCTACAAATGCATCCACAAATTGGGGAAAAGTTGCAGCGTGCATTCAAAAGACTGGCGAGGCTGTTGATGTTTTTGCTGAACGGTTTTCTGAAACCTTTTTAAGACATTCAGGAATTAAGGAGATAACACGTGATAACCTTTCCTCTAGTGTAAGTGGCCCTCTTAAAACAACGTTTATGCAGGCGTTGTTGCCAGAGATAAGATCAGCTACTAAGCTTAGCAAACCAGATTGGCAAGATGAAACCATCACTTTTGACCAGTTATTATCGGCAGCTAGAAGGGTTGAATTGGATACAGAATGTAAGATCCGTAATTTGAATAGTCGTGGACGTAATCGTGCAGATGTTAAACGTAACAATAGCTGTCGTAATTGTGGGGAACCGGGACATTATTGGAGGCAGTGCCAGGCAGCAAAGCAATACAGAAACAATGGCCCCTCAACACGCAATTACGCAGAGGGGGACACTGATGATTTGAACCAACATTTTGCAAGCTTGAGTGACTGTCAGAAAAAGGCCATTCTTTCTGCGGTTCCTTTAAACGAGAGGACGCCTCACTGAGACGCATAGCAGCTGCAGTGAGGCAATCAAAAGACGGACTTTATGTGGGTGCGACCATTAACCGGCAAATAGACACTGATTTCCTTCTAGACACTGGCGCTGAACTAACTGTTTTACCTGCTTCATATGCAAACGACAAAATATTGCCTTTAACAGACCGTGTACAACGATGCTATGATGTAGGAGGACAGGCTATAACGTTGCGACAGACACAGCCTGTGCCCATTTCAGTAGGACCTACGGAGATCACGGCTAATTTATGGGTTGGAGAAGCGTGTCAGCCTTTACTTGGCATGGATTTTCTATTAAAGTTGAACTCGAGTCTTGAATTTTCTGATGGTAAAGTCATGTGGAATTTAAGACAACTACAAAAAGCAGATGTCGCCAAACACCCAATTTGGGCTGAAAGTAAAAACGACTGTGGTCTTCTTGACATGGAGCCAGTGTTACTCACTGGAACACCTCCCCCAATCATGCGACAGTACCCCCTTAACAGAGAGGCTATTGATGGTAACAAACCTATCATCAAAGAACTTGGAGAACGACAAATTTTGGTGAAAACTCAAGAGTTGCTCAAATAGTCCTTTGTGGCCGAAGAAAGCAAATGGCAGCTGGCATTTGACTGTTGATTCCAGAGGGGCAAATAAAACAATTGATAAGTTGATACCATGGGTAGCAGATCCGTCTACGATATTTCATTCACTGAAACCTGAGCATTGCATTTTTACACTGATTGGTATGGTCAATGAATATTGGACTGTTCCTTTAGTCCCAGAATGTCAGGACTGGCTAACTTTTACGTTTGACGTAACATAAAGTGATAGCCTACCAGATGGGTTAAAAATGAAACCTATGTACATAGCCGATTCTGCTCTTGCGTAGTTTAAATTACGATGTTGAACATAGTTTAGTAGATTTGCCAAGATTTCCTTGATACTGCCGCACTTCTCTCCTGTCTGTCTCAGATTTGAGGCGACCAGCGATCCCCGCCCCTGTGATATTCTAAGACGTTCGACTGCCCTACGCCAAGATAACGAGGTCTCCGAGGGCGGAACATGCACCACCGGAGGATCTTGGACCCCCGAGGGCAACAACGAACTCCTGCTGTGAATGCGATCAGAGACATTTACAACCACGTGCTTTCACTGTTTCTCCCTCTCGGGCAGCACGGTGGGGCAGTGGATAGCACTGCCGCCTCGTAGCAGAAAGTCACAGGCTCAAATCCTGGCTGAGGAGTTTTGCATGTCCTCGCCGTGTCTGCGTGGGTTTCCTCTGGGCACTCCGGTTTCCTCCCACATCAAAGCAAGACATGTATGTCAGGTTAAAAAATAGTGATGAAAGACAAGTGTAGAGCATTTTCAAACAATGTTTGTATACTCAATCTCATGGTCAGCATACATTATCAACTGTGTATTTGTTTCACACATATGTAGCTATATTTGATCTCTATTTCTGTACCCTTCTTGAAATGTTGGTTTGATCATAGATGTATGGGTGATCATATGATCAGAGGGGGAAATTGTTGGATTTTAAGGTTTTTATAGTAATATCAGAGTTATAACGTCATTTACGGATTTGATGAGAATCCAGCTTTAGCGCCACAGCCAGCTGCTAATTTCATCATGGCCGAAGAGCAGGTGCGTCTCTACGAACCGCTACTCGGATATTAAAAGAAAGGTGACACTGAATATTCTTAATTTTATTTTTTTCCCCCCCTTCAAACAAAATATATTTTCCATTTATGTTCCAGTGCTAAAACTATAATAAATGGTTCCTGTGAACAACTGCGCAGGGTGAATATTCCCAGACTGGCCAGGAGCAGGAGGCAGCTGGCAGAGACACCCTCCAGTCGGCCTCTCCATCGTGCTGCTGCTGCTACTGTTTCAACTTGGCAGCATCGCATTTGTGAACCAGAGGACAGGAAAGACAGCACGTTTAGTTTGAATTTACGATAGCTTTTTTGTTTCTTTGCTGTCAATTTTTACCACATTAAAAATGAACAAAAACATTTCACCACTTCAACTAAATTTAATTCAGTTCAGACGTGCACTTGATAAGATGAATGTACACTAACTAAGGAAACCGCTCTACAGTATTCTGGGCTCAATATTGAGTAAATAGCCACAATTTTAACAAATGCTTGTTTTACACTATTTGATGGGTGTAGATCCGGTCTCCCACCTTCCTTGTGTCTCTCATTCAAGTAGCTCACACTATTAACACCATACAGATGCAGTGTCTAAATAGCCAGCACTGGACTGCATAACTAAACCTAGCTTGCATTTCAAATAGTCAAATAGACTCTCGCATCAGTGTTATGTGTTCATGCAGTCATGTGTACCGCATTCATAACGCCACTCGTTATGTTTACAAAAAGACCCAGACGACTTGATAACTTCTTAAATCCGTCTTTTACTCTCGTCTCTCTGTCCTCACCTTCCGCCTTACGTCACCAACTACCGATGCCCCAAACTGAACCGTACAAACAGTACACATACATTACACCACTAAAATAGCACAATACTCCAGCGTGAGTTAAAACTGGTTTTGTTTGCAGAAACGCATTATTCAACACCAAACTTGCACAGAATGTTTCTATTAACACAGCCCTTATTGCGCTGCCCAATCTATGTTGACACGGGTTTACTGCAGACTCGGGGTGTGTCCGAAACCGAAGCCGAAATCCGGAAGTGCACAGATAGTGGGTTGGAAACGGATACGAAGTTGCCAGTTCATAATTTAGATGCGGGAAATAATTAAATTGCAGCGGGGAAAACTTTGATTCAGTGCCCACCTGTCTGTATGCCTCTTCCGAACTTTACAGAATTAAGCATTGGATTGTTTATTTGTTTATTAAAACATTAAAATATATCATTAGGGATGGACCATGTGACTCAATCGGCAGTCCCTGAAATTACGGATACTCAACCTATAGCTTTAACGTGCTCGCTATAATCGAACAGTGTGCGGTGTTTATATAGGCCTATGTCAATCTTGTGAGAGCAAAAGAAAAAGAAACAAAACATTAAATGAACAATCTCAACATCTTGCATGCAAACGATACTATCCCTTTAATGCTGCTCGCTTGAATTTAGCTGCCCTTAATCTCGACACTTTTTCAGAACGTAAAAACAGCTTTTAAAAGAAAGCAAAGGAACAGCTAGAATCAGTAACCTATGTCCCGTTTTGAAATGTCACTTACTGGCTATAAAAATCATAATTTTATTTATTCTAGTTGTGTTATTTGTATTTTTAAACTGTACAGACCGTCCGTTCTCCCTCCGTATTCCTGCGTAAGCAATTCCGTCAATCTCGCCATTCCATGAGCCCAAACTTGCAACGCAATTAATAAAACGAAAATGTGACGTTTTACACTGCAGAAAAAAATGTTTTAACTAGGCTTGTCGCGGTGATCCGTTTAACCAATGGTATACTAAAAGCATATTAAAAGCTGTTTAAATGCAGCCATGTCCCGATTTTTTTTTTCATTTTATTGAATTAAAAGCTTTTCAGGTGTTCTAGAACTTGGATGTTACTGCTAGCTCAGAAATCCATCTTGTTGGACTGTTCATTTTACTTTTTTCATTTCGAGTGTTTTCTCAATAAATCATTAGGCTATAATCCTTAAGTCCTCTCCTTGAATTTTATAAAGCATAATAATAATAGTAATGATAATAATATGACTATACATAATCACTATAAAAATAACAAAAAAGTACAATATTAAATCACAACAGGCAGAAAGGGCTGTTATTGTGGAAATAGTTTCCATTCAAATGTAAAATGAAATGGTGTGATTTTTATAAAACTGCCTTTTCATTCTGAGTTGATTATATATTGTACCTCAGATTTTTGTCCAGTTCTTATCAAAAAGTATTGTTCAGTGTCCCCCAGGTAGGGGGTGGGGGGGTTCAAATAGGTTAACAAACACAACCTTTAACAAAACAAAACAATAGATAAATAAGTATAAAATACAGAATATAGTTCTTATAAAAAGTTTTGAAAAGAAAAAAGACAGTGAGGGGGGTGAACACTCTAATAATTAATTTTAGACTAGAAAAGAATGTCCTATATGTAACAACTTCTGGCCGAAGCCACATCCACTTCCGGTTTCTAATCCGAATACAGATACGGATACAGATAATGGTTGAACAGATACAGATAGATAGTGGCATCGCTGCACACCCCGACTGCAGACTATAAAACTACCAAACCTGGCGCAGGTGAAATATATTCTGTTTCTGTGCTAGACACCAAAATAGGGTCCCTTATCTTAATATTATAACTTAAATATAACTTTTTATAACTCTTTTTGGCGTATTGCTATCTTGAGCCAGCAGAAAGCGCTTGCGCTAGAACCACCACAAACCTGGTCTAAAGTCATGTCGCAGTTGTTTACATGCTATTTTAACGGCGCATATACGTAAGTGCGTCTACATAGGCGTGTGCACAACGCGCATACCCTCCTGTCTGTTACACACAGGGGCGTGCACAGGCATGACTAAAATATCTAGATCACAATGTGAAATATTATTATTGTGTAGGCTATATCAAAAATGCATAATAATAAAAGGTTCCATAGGTCCACATACCTTTCCTTCAGCGAAGGGAAACAATGCCACATTACATTGCTCTCAGCCCACTCCATCAACATCCAGGCGATGTGCGATGGTAGGGGACAATGGCTATCCGTTAAAAAGGAGCTGATAACACCTATATATGCGTGAATTGTCATTTGCACCTAATGCGTGAATTGTCATTCAATGGAAAACTTGCGTACTGCAATAGACGGACATTTGCGTTCTGAAAATGCGCTTCAGATGTCATTACAATACAGCTCTGTTTATCTAGGAATACAGCCTGTAAGTAGGCTAAATAGAATGGTTTGTGACTGAAAAAAGTTCAAAACCTTGTCCAGTGAATATTGCTTTTATTGTTTTTCAAATAGCCTAGGCTACAGCGGACTCGCTGTGCATAATGTTTTTTTCGATAGACTATGGTTAAAAAACGGAGATAAATGTCATCATGTTAACTGAATTGTAGCTATTCTTTGTCCTTCATATTTTTTTAATTACAGTGACAAGGTTTCCATACCCTCAGCTTATTAAAACCCCGCTGATTTCACCTGTTATTCCATAACTGAACAAAAGATTTTAAAGAGAACTAAGCGTCTAATTAGAAACGAAATTTGCAGCACGTTACACAATTAATTTACAATTAATTTTAATTCCATTATCTGCATGTTCGCTTTACAGGAGCAGGTCTGTTTCCCCTGCTGTACATCGCACTTTTCACGGTCTTCCTGGGAAAGTGAATCGTTTTAAAGTATTACGCTACCAGTAAAACAGGTTGGTCACATTTCCATAAGCAGGACATTATAAAACAAGGGAAAATATGCTGAACCTATGGGTTGCCAACCTGACAGATTTGTTGTATTTAGTGTCATCATTAAGGCAAAATAACGTTAGTTATGTTATTAATCAAAATTAGAATGCAGGTAGCCTAATGAACTTCGGATGAAGCTTGAACATGAGTTCATTGCATAATCAAACGAAATTCGTTAAACAAGCAGGCTAATTTGGCATTTTCTAAGGTGAGAAGGAAGCAATTGGTCGCTTATTCTCAGCTGTTGCAGGTGCTTTTAACGAAATTTAACAGCATATATTTTGTAAACAGCACTGTCAGGAATTACCGGGAACTCATAATACTACTACTGCTACTGATCATCCATATAGCCTAATCCTTGATCGCACTAAACAAGCACGAGCATGTCAGTTTCGCCATCATAAGCAATCCGCCAAGCTGGAAAAGCAGGCTTTTAAAGGGAATGGGATATGACATTTTGATTGGTTTATTGCATGTCACGCCCAAGACACACCTATAATTAATGAAGAGACTAGGTTCAGCCCAGTTGCACCTTGCGCCGTGCTTAGCGCCCAAAAAACACACTGTTAAAATAGCAAAAGTGGACTTGAACATTAAATGAGGACATTAAGCTGTTGTAACATTTTGATTCAGAAATAATAATAATTTAACAAACTTTTACTTGCCCAACAATTTTATTTTAACTTTATTCTCATTAGAAGTAGAAAGTGAGAAAATATGCTGTCAATAATCTTTATAATAAACTTTATTAATGACATAATACTCACATGGCCTTCCTGCAGTTCTTGATTACTGGTATTAGTCTCTGATGACCTGCTGCTGATGTGTTGTAGGTCTTCAAGTCAAACTCATCCAGGATCTCCTCTGACATCAGTAACACAAAGGCCAGAGCTGAACATTGGTCTGGTTTCAGCTTTTCATCAGAAAGTTTTCCTGATCTCAGGTAATTCTGGATTTCCTTCACTAGAGAGTTGTCATTCAGTTCATTCAGACAGTGGAACAGATTGATGGTTCTCTCTGCTGAAGATACCTCTCTGATCTTCTCCTTAATGTACCGGACTGTTTTCTCAATGCTCTCTGATCTGCTTTCTGTCTGTGTCTGTGGGTCTGGTACAGGTGATCTTCTTCCTGTCTGTGTCTGTAGTCTTTTAAAGAAAGCAACAATGGGATTTGTTTTGTATTGTCCTCCACCAGATCTGCTTCCAGTCTGTGTCTGTGGGTCTGGCACAGGTGATCTGCTTCCTGTCTGTGTCTGTGGGTCTGGTACAGGTGATCTGCTTCCTGTCTGTGTCTGTGGGTCTGGTACAGGTGATCTGCTTCCTGTCTGTGTTAGTATACCTCCTAAGAGAGCCTTTAAGGAGTCTAGAGAGAGGCCGAGAAGGAATCGGAGGAAAAGGTCCAGGTGTCCATTCTTACTCTGTAAGGCCTGATTCACTGCACTCCTGTGTAACACAGACAGCTGCACTCTGTGACTGTGAGGTTTTGATTCTTCTGCTCTGAGTACATTTCTGTTCTCATTTACACATGAATGAAACACAAACAAGGCAGCCAGATACTCCTGAATGCTCAGATGCATAAAGCAGTAGACCTTCTCCTGATCCAACCCACACTCCTCTTTAAAGATTTCTGTGCACACCCCAGAGTACACTGAAGCTTCACTGACATCAATGCCACTCTCTCTCAGGTCCTCTTCATAGAATATCAGATTGCCCTTTTCCAGCTGTAGAAAAGCCAGCTGTCCCAGTTTCAGGATGATTTCTGTATCTGACTCTGACATTTTCTTTGGGTTTGTCTCATTGGTGCCATTATACTTCTGATTCTTTACATTAGTCTGAATGAGCAGGAAGTGTGTGTACATTTCAGTCAGAGTTTTGGGCAGATCTCCACTCTCTACTTCACCCAACATTGTCTCCAGAACAGTAGCAGAAATCCAGCAGAAGACTGGTATGTGACACATGATGTAGAGACTCCTGGATGACTTTATGTGTGAGATAATTCTGCTGGCCTGGTTCTGATCTCTGATTCTCTTCTTAAAGTACTCCTCCTTCTGTGGGTCATTGAACCCTCGTACCTCTGTCACCTGGTGGACGCACTCAGGAGGGATCTGATTGGCTGCTGCTGGTCGGGAGGTGATCCAGAGGAGAGCAGAGGGAAGCAGATTCCCCAGAATGAGGTTGGTCAGCAGCACATCCACTGATGATGACTCCGTTATATCACAGCAGATCTTATTGCTCTGGAAATGTAGAGGAAGTCGACACTCATCCAGACCATCAAAGACAAACACAACTTTGACTTCATCACCTTCAACACTTTTGATCTCTTTCAGTTGTGGAAAGTAGTGCTGCAGAAGTTTCATCAGACTGAATTCTCTCTCCTTCTTCAGATTCAGATCTCGGAAAGGAAGAGTGAAGATGAAATCAACGTCCTGATTGGCTTTCCCTTCTGCCCAGTCCAGAATGAACTTCTGCACAGAGACGGTTTTCCCAATGCCAGCGATGCCCTTTGTAAGCACAGTTCTGGGTTTCTTTTGTCCAGGTAAAGGCTTAAAGATGTCATTGCAGAGGATTGCAGTCTCCTGTGTAGTTTGTCTCTTGGATGCTGTCTCAATCTCTCTGACCTCGTGTTCATTATTGACCCCCCCACTTCCCCCCTCTGTGATGTAGAGCTCTGTATAGATCTCATTCAGGAGGGTTTGGTGGTCCTGCTTTGCTAAACCTTCAAATATGAATTCAAACTTCCTCTTCAGATCAGTTTTCAGTGTCTGCTGGGCTCCTTTTATGGATTCATCTGAAGAGAGGAAATATGAGAAATAATTATGTTTAAAATAAGTTTAACATTTCCCATTCAATAACTTATTTCAAGAAGAAACAGACAATAAAAATATTTATGAAGTCAGTTTTCATAGTACTTTACACAACTCAGAGTGTTACACACCTCTCACACAGTGTTATACTCCTCATACAGTGTTACACACTCCTCTCATACAGTGTTAAACACCTCTCACAGTGTGTTACACACCTCTCACACAGTGTGTGACACCCCCCCCCCCCCCCCCCACAAAGTGTGTTACACACCTCTCAATTAGGCCAATATTCCATCATGAATATAACAAATGATCAGAAAAGTGCACACTAAAAACAGTGAACATGGGTTTAATTGTCCTTTTACATTTAATTTCTCAGGTTTATGTGGTACACATATCATTCTGGTAAATACTGTCTTCAAAGGTCACATGGTAATTTTAAAATCTAATATTTAATCTTGAGTGCTCTTTAACTCTGGATATAAACTCAGAACAGTCTGTCTGATGGGGTTTAATCCTGGATACAAACTCAGAGCAGTATGTCTGATGGGACAGTGGTTTAGTGGATTTTGAGCACAAGGTTCCTGCTTTGAATCCCTCTCAGGGACATTTAATCTCACATGCATTTGCTGGCTCCCATAATCAATGCTTGATGCTATATTTTAATTTAAATGCCTTTGTGTACATGTTGTGTGTGATGTTTTCTATATGTAAGATTGTTAATGTAAAACACTATTTTGAAAGTGTGAATTTTATAAATCAGAACACTGTTCTCTGTTAGATTTGTTTGCTAAACTCATTTCTGTACTCTAATGGACACGCAGAAACAATGAGAGAAAACTCTTACTGTGCTGCTCATCTCTCTCCAGTGAGGCGGTGAGATCCTTCTGCTTCATGTTCCTCAGGATGTGGAGTGTGATCTTCAGAGACCTCTCACTGCCACAGGTCTCCAGCATCTTCTCCACTATGTACAGAGCCTCAGGATCCCCCTGCTCTCTCTCACTGCATTCTGGGGAATACTGACTCAGATGGCTCTGAAACAGTTTCAACTTTTTATCCTTCTTCAGCTTCATCAGAGTGCGCAGGAGAGACTGAAATAAACACATGAAGAGGTGTGCTGTATCAGAGTGTGAAATAAACACATGAAGAGGTGTGCTGTATCAGAGTGTGAAATACACACATGAAGAGGTGTGCTGTATCAGTGTGAAATACACACATGAAGAGGTGTGCTTTATCAGTGTGAAATAAACACATGAAGAGGTGTGCTGTATCAGAGTGTGAAATACACACATGAAGAGGTGTGCTGTATCAGTGTGAAATACACACATGAAGAGGTGTGCTGTATCAGTGTGAAATAAACGCATGAAGAGGTGTGCTGTATCAGTGTGAAATAAACGCATGAAGAGGTGTGCTGTATCAGTGTGAAATAAACACATGAAGAGGTGTGCTGTATCACAGTAACTGAAATAAACACTACTAATCGCATCATGATCCTTGCCTTATGTGTTGTGTTTTTGATAGCCAGAAAAGGGTCAGATACTTCCAGACCCCAAAGGTGCATCAGTGTCAAACGCTCATATTTGAAGTGCAGATTTTGATCCTGATTGATGGTTTTGTAGAGATACTACTTGTGATAAATCATTAATTTCTTTAGATTAATGGAGTTTCTCTGTGCAATACATTTAGTAAATACAAACTGTGAACTGAATGCTTCTTGTGTAAAAGTCTCTGTTTGCAGTCTTACTCTGCCGCTGTGTTTGGGCCCAGCAAAAGGAATCTGAACTTGCAGGGAGCCAAGGATGGCCAGGTAGCGCCCCAGAACAAGATTAGATGTTAAGTTGTGTCTTTTGAGGAGTTAAGTGTAGCACATTAGCATAAGCACTAAGGCTTCATTTGCACGGCCAGGAGCTTCACTTGCTGTTTGCGTTCAGGATTCTGGTCTTACCAGATATTTGAATCAAGGCAACGTGGAAGTTTGCGCCTTTTTTGGCAATGCTGAATGGGTGCCTAAGTTGGAAATTATTAAATGTGCTAGTTTAAAACATAGACACAGTTATTAGAGCTACAGGTAATGAATTTTCTGATGTTGTAATCTTTCTTAGTAACAGAACATGTAAATGTGCTAGTTTTAGTGATACCTGCACAAGAGTTGCAATTACGGCACGGGAAAAAGCCAATTGCATCGTCAAGATGTTCCTTAGGGGTTTTAGAGAAATCAAACGTGTCAGAGTGCACCAGCATGTCCTTGAGATTGTAAGCCATCAAATCAAAGATGTCATTAAAAACCATTGGCATGTTCTTGGTACTGATCCCACATGTGCTGACATTTTTCGTGCTCTTCCCCTCTTCACACACTCCAGGTCCCGGAATCTCAAGGACATGCTGGTGCGCTCTGACACGTTTGATTTCTCTAAAACCCCTAAGGAACATCTTGACGATGCAATTGGCTTTTTCCCGTGCCGTAATTGCACCTCTTGCACAGGTATCACTAAAACTAGCACATTTACATGTTTTGTTACGAAGAAAGATTAAAACATCAGAAAATTCATTACCTGTAGCTCTAATAACTGCGTCTTTGTTTTATTTTGCCCTTGTGGATTACAATATACAGGATGCACACGGCGTCAGCTGCGCATGCGCATGAACGAACACCGTAGCTCCGTTCGTAGGAAAGACCCGAAATCCCCAGTTGCACGTCATTTCTCCGAAGCCAATCATAATATCTCAGATCTGAAATGGCTTGGCATTGACCGTGTATTTCCGAGTTGTAGATGCAAAAACACAGACCAACTTTTGCTCCAATGTGAAGCTCATTGGATTTTTTACCTGCGCACATTATATCCTTTAGGCCTTAATGATTCTTTTGAATTATCCTGTTTTTTATAAAAACAGCGCAGCCCAGCATGTCCTTACTATTGCTCTTTGTCATGTCTTAACATTTGAATTTTTATGGATGCATTTAACTTAATGTTACAAATGGTTTATTTCGTAAACTACTCAGTTCTAATACCATCTTTTCTTTGTATCGAAGCAATTCATTGTTCATTGTTAATTGAATTATTGAAATGTTCATTGATTGCTGTGCTAAATTGGATATTGTCAAATCCCAACATTAATTTAGCGATGACACTGATTGATTCTTGATACTAATCGACTAATTGTACAATCAACACTGATGAACTCTTTTTTTCTGAATTTATCATGTGACCTTACATCCTTATAAACTGTGTGTCTTGTGATTTTGACATACTAGCACTGAAAATGGTCTGAGGACCGAAACGTCTGTGTTGCACTTTTGTGTTTTGCACTTTTTTCACTTGCACATTATTTAATTGTCCAATATAAATATACATTGCTATTGCATCTCGGCCTCTGGAATCTGTTTTTCCATGTTTTGGAGTGCGAGTATCTTTGCTGTTTCTTACCAGATATTTGCCATTTTTAATGCAGAGAAATGATTATACCTTTTGATATAAAAAATTCCCAAACAAACCAAATGTAAAACTTTAAAGTGATACTGCAGTCAAAAGCCGACTTTTCGCGTTGAAAACCGATGTTTTGGGTCAGACTATGATCATACACAACAGAGATTTATCCGAAAATCTCATATTGCGTCGAAGAGGGTGTCGTCTGAGTTTCTGTGTCGGCTTACCATGCGCTGCATTTCCGGGGATTCGTGACGTCCCAAAATCCTTAGCATAAAAATGGGTGGAGTCTCGGCTAGTAAAGTGAGCAGAGAGCTCGGTGATAGAGAGCAGGAAGGGGGCTGAGTCAGTTCACCAAGACACACCCTTTCACTCATTGACCATATGAATATTCATAATATGACCGTGTGGCATCATCGTCATATAACCACACCTACCCACGGCTCCAAATTCAAATTTAAGCTGTAAAAAAGGGCTGAGAAAAGCTATTCCAGTATCACTTTAAAGGCTGTTTAAAATGTGTTCATAAAAAGCTGGTTAATTGTGTTTGTGTGATGTTACACTGTGGATGGTTATGAGTAATACTAGGCCCTGGCGTAATGTTAGACACTTAACATTAATAACATATCATAATATTATACATGCATTATATGTATTCAAACAAACTTCAAACAAACAGGCCAATTATTGTGATTATTATTATTATTAGTTATTTTTTCTTTGCCTTTACCCAAACCTGTGAGGGTGACGGGAAAGAGGTATTTCTGTTTGGTCTGTTTATTGTCGGCTAAATAATAAAAGGTCGAAGAGACCAACTCACACTCCGTTTCCGTGCGCCTTGCTGTTTTACCCAAGGACATTGTGTCTGCATGTGACAAAACTATTTAAAAAAATTCTAAAAAAGCAGACACCACTCACTCTTTTCAACCTCTCTTCGAAACAGCTGGACTCAGGTGACCCCTGGACCCTGTGAACAAAACATGGAGAAAGAGCTTCCAGTTAACCTCACCCTCTTACTGCAGCTCTAACTCACAGCACATAGACACAGAGCTTCCAGTAGGGGTGGGCGATATGACGATATTAGATCGTGAACGATTAAAATGTCACCACGATCTGCCTTTCTAGAGAGATCGGGAGTATCAGGCTACAGTGAAACTGCACATTCTATCAGTTGCACTGACAACGCTCATATACGGCATCCAACGTTGTTTTCTCAGCCAAACCTAAAATCACACTATTCGCTAGTCCCTGTTGCACCTTCCCTAACACACACCAATAAACCAATAATAGCAAACAGTATGTAGCGCCTTGGATTTATTTTCCTCCCCCTTTTTTTTTATTTGACAACATAGCGGCATGGCTTCCACCACGGAGCAGTTGGTCCCTAAAAAAAAATTGACGTCTGTGATATGGAACTGGTTTGGGTTTTCCAAAACCGACACAGTGCAAAACACCGTTATTTGCAAAGTTTGCAAAGAAAATGTTCGCACGTCGGATGGCAACACGACAAACCTTTTTAATCACCTGAAGAGAAAGCACCCCAAAGAGCACGCGGAAAGCCAAACAACCAAGGGATCTCACGTGAGTGCCTCAGGCACAGCCACGCAGCTAGAGGCTAGCGGTAGCGGTACGAAGCCTAAACAAACAACCCTGACTAAGGCGTTTGAGAGAGGCACTCCGTATGAGAAGTCCGGTAAGCGTTGGAAAGAGGTAACGGATGCAGAGTGTTGTTTACCTTTTGAAACCAATGTTCGTTTTGGAATTGTTAAATGTTAATACTTGCAGAATTGCACTTGATTAAAATCTGTTACTTTGGCACAAATTGTCTCTGTTCTTTTTCTTTTAGGTTTTGTTTCCTTTAAGGGCAATATTTTCTTAATTAGGGATATTGGTTTGATCGCACTGTTCATTAGCTTGCAAAATAGTCTTAAAAACATGAAAAAGAATCGTGATCATATCGTGGATCGTGATCATGCCTGAAAAAAATCGTGATATGATATTTTTGCCATATCGCCCACCCCTAGCTTCCAGTTAAACTCTACCCATTACTGCAGCTCTAACTCAGAGCACATGGACAGAGCTTCCAGTTACCTCATCCTCTTACTGCAGCTCTAACTCACAGCACATGGACACAGAGCTTCCAGTTAACCTCATCCTCTTACCACAGCTCTAACTCACAGCAAATGGAGACAGAGCTTCCAGTTAATCTCATCCTCTTACTGCAGTTCTAACTCACAGCACATGGACACAGAGCTTCCAGTTAACCTCTTCCCATTACTGCAGCTCTAACACAGCACATGGACAGAGCTTCCAGTTCAGCTCATCCACTTAATGCATCAATAACTCACAGCAAATGGAGACAGAGCTTTCAGTTAACCTCATCCTATTACTGCATCTCAAACTCACAGGACATGGAGAGAGAGCTCCCAGTTAATCTCATCCTCGTGCATCAATTACTCACAGCAAAAGGAGACAGAGCTTCCAGTTAACCTCATCCACTTACTGCAGCTCTAACTTGCGGCACATGGAGACAGAGCTTCCAATTAATCTCATCCTGTAACTGCAGTTTTTAACTCACAGCACATGGAGACAAAGCTTCCAGTTAATCTCATCCTCTTACTGCAGCTCTAACTCACAGCACATAGAGACAGAGCTTCCAGTTAACCTCATCCTCTTAATGCATCAACAACTCACACCCACGTCAGAATATGAAATAATACACCTCACCTCCACTTGAAGGTATTTGACTACACCTACCTACAGAAGACAGGTAGCAGTGACATTGAAGTATAATTAAACCATATTGTCAATATGAACCTGTTAAATTACCTTTGATCTCCTGTTAACTCTCCTTTGAAGTAAAGTGGAGTACCCATTGAATGATCACTCTTCATAGACAGACAGCTGGGTACAGGTGACCCTGCTCTTTCTACCTGGACCCTGTGAACAAAACATGGGAGACAGAGATTCCAGTTAACCTCATCCTCTAACTGCAGCTATAACTCACAGCACATGGACAGAGCTTCCAGTTAACCTCATCCTCTTAATGCATCAACAACTCACAGCAAATGGACACAGAGCTTCCAGTTAACCTCATCCTCTAACTGCAGCCATAACTCACAGCACATGGACAGAGCTTGCAGTTAACCTCATCCTCTTCCTGCAGCTCTAACTCACAGCAAATGGAGACAGAGCTTCCAGTTAATCTCATCCTCTTCCAGCAGCTCCAACTCACACCACATGGAGACAGAGCTTCAGTTAACCTCATCGTATTACTGCTTCTCTAACTCACAGGAAATGGAGAGAGAGCTTCCAGTTAACCTCAATCCTTGTGCATCAATTACTCACAGCAAAAGGAGACACAGCTTCCATTTAACCACAACCTCTTCCTGCAGCTCTAAAACAGCACATGGAGACAGAGCTTCCAGTTAACCTCATCCTCTTACTGCAGCTCTAACACAGCACATGGAGACAGAGCTTCCAGTTAAACTCATCCTCTTACGGCAGTTCTAACTCACAGCAAATGGAGACAGAGCTTCCAGTTAAACTCATCCTCTTACTGCAGTTCTAACTCACAGCAAATGGAGACAGAGCTTCCAGTTAGCCTCATCCTCTTACTGCAGCTCTAACTCGCAGCACATGGAGACAGAGCTTCCAGTTAACCTCATCCTCTTTATGCAGCTCTAACTCACAGCACGTCAGAATATGAAATAATACACCTCACCTCCACCTGAAGGTGTCTGACTTCACCTACCTACACATGACAGGTGGCAGTGACATTGAAGTACAATTAAACACAAGTGTCAATACAAACATGTTTAATTACCTTTGATCTCCTGTTAACTCTCCTTTCAAGTTCTTTCGTTCAGCCATTGAATGATCACTCTTCATAGACAGACTGCAGGGTACAGGTGACCCTGCTCTTTCTACCTGGACCCTGTGAATAAAACATGGAGACAGAGATTCCAGTTAACCTCATCCTCTTACTGCAGCTCTAACTCACAGCACATGGACACAGAGCTTCCAGTTAACCTCTTCCCATTGCTGCAGCTCTAACACAGCACATGGAGACAGAGCTTCCAGTTAACCTCATCCTCTTACCGCAGCTCTAACTCACAGCAAATGGAGAGAGAGCTTCCAGTTAAACTCATCCTCTTACCGCAGTTCTAACTCACAGCAAATGGAGACAGAGCTTCCAGTTAACCTCATCCTCTTACTGCAGCTCTAACTCACAGCACATGGACAGAGCTTCCAGTTAATCTCATCCTCTTACTGCAGCTCTAACTCACAGCACATGGAGACAGAGCTTCCAGTTAATCTCATCCTCTTACTGCAGCTCTAACTCACAGCACATGGACACAGAGCTTCCAGTTAAACTCGTCCTCTTACTGCAGTTCTAACTCACAGCAAATGGAGACAGAGCTTCCAGTTAACCTCATCCTCTTACTGCAGCCCTAACTCACAACAGTTGGAGACAGAGCTTCCAGTTAACCTCATCCTCTTACTGCAGCTCTAACTCACAGCACATGGAGACAGAGCTTCCAGTTCAGCTCATCCTCTTAATGCATCAATAACTCACAGCACATGGACACAGAACTTCCAGTTAACCTCATCGTCTTACTGCAGCTCTAACTCACAGCACATGGAGATAGAGCTTCCAGTTAACCTCATCCTCTTACTGCAGCTCTAACTCACACCACGTCAGAATATGAAATAATACATCTCACCTCCACCTGAAGGTGTTTGACTACACCAACCTACAGAAGACAGGTAGCAGTGACATTGAAGTATAATTAAACCCTAGCGTCAATATGAACCTGTTTAATTACCTTTGATCTCCTGTTAACTCTCCTTTGAAATTGATTGGTTGACCCATTGAATGATCACTCTTCATAGACAGACAGCTGGGTACAGGTGACCCCGCTCTTTCTACCTGGACCCTGTGAACAAAACATGGAGACAGAGCTTCCAATTAACCTCATCCTCTAACTACAGCTATAACTCACAGCACATGGACATACCTTCCAGTTAACCTCATCCTCTAACTGCAGCTATAACTCACAGCACATGGACAGAGCTTCCAGTTAATCTCATCCTCTTAAAGGATAAGTTCGCTATTTTGGACCTTGGACCCTATTTGCAGTCTGTCTTCCATGAACCTGACACATTGAGTCCATATTTTCGCTGATCGGTCCAGTATTGAGCTCGCTACAGGTTTCCTGTAGGCTCTCACTGGGCTACAATAGAAGTCAACGGGGCAATTGTAAATGTTATGGAAAAACAACGATAAATGTGCTTTCATGTACGATAAATGAGACGGGAAGCTCAGGGTGTATTGTTACCGGTCTCAGTATGCTCTCCTGTGAAATGTATCTCAATCCGAACCTTTTTACGTGCTTGGCATGGCTTGGACGTAAGCATTTCTCTGTTGCTTGTTTTCGCTGCTCCCGCGGAGTACTATGTGTCGGGGGTGGGGGAGCGGGAAGGTGTGCCGGCCGTTTACGAAACTATCTAGGTAAGCAGTCTGCGTTTGTTTACCTGCAGCAACGTAGGGTACAATTTGCACAAAAAAACTTGGATGATGGATTACTATAATGATTACGAAGACGAAGAATTCGATTTTGACTTTGACATTACTGGCTACAGATTTGAGCCAGAATACACGGACACGGAACTACAAGAGATGGATGATAAGAGAGCAAGAGAAGAGAGAGAGGCTGAAGTTGTGCAGGTAATGTTATCCGAAGTCGCTGCCGAGGCTAGACCAAGAATTTCGGGGGAATTTTGTTGTTCTTGCAAGAGGTGCAAATGATGATTACAAACACTGCGTTACAAATAGTTCTGCTGTAGGCTACTAGCTAGTAAACTCCAACGGGAGGTCAGGATTTGTGATCAACTGCTTTTCAAGCGGCCCGCCCCTCTCTACAACGTAGCTAGACTGCGGAAGTTTACAGTGCGAGGTAGTGCGGTCGGAGAAATAGTTCTGTTTCAAATGGAACTGTTGTTTCAACGTTCGGTTTGCGTTTGCGATAGCCTACATTTCACAGGAGAGCATACTGAGACCGTAAGAATACACACTGAGCTATAAAAGCACATTTATCGTTGTTTTTCCATAACATTTACAATTGCTCCATTGACTTCTATTGAAGCCCAGTGAGAGCCTACAGGAAATCTGTAGCGAGCTCAATACTGGACCGATCAGCGAAAATATGGACTCAATGTGTCAGGTTCATGGAAGACAGACCGCAAATAGGGTCCAAGGTCCAAAATAGCGAACTTATCCTTTAATGCATCAACAACTGACAGCACATGGAGACAGAGCTTCCAGTTAACCTCATCCTCTTACCGTAGCTATAACTCAAAGCACAAGGACAGAGCTTCCAGTTAACCTCATCCTCTTAATGCATCAACAACTCACAGCAAATGGAGACAGAGCTTCCAGTTAACCTCATCCTCTTACCGCAGCTCTAACTCATAGCAAATGGAGAGAGAGCTTCCAGTTAAACTCATCCTCTTACTGCAGTTCTAACTCACAGCAAATGGAGACAGAGCTTCCAGTTAACCTCATCCTCTTACTGCAACTCTAACTCACAGCACATGGACAGAGCTTCGAGTTAACCTCTTCCTCTTACTGCAGCTCTAACACAGCACATGGAGACAGAGCTTCCAGTTAAACTCATCCTCTTACTGCAGTTCTAACTCACAGCAAATGGAGACAGAGCTTCCAGTTAGCCTCATCCTCTTACTGCAGCTCTAACTCACAGCACATGGACAGAGCTTCCAGTTAACCTCATCCTCTTTATGCAGCTCTAACTCACAGCACGTCAGAATATGAAATAATACACCTCACCTCCACCTGAAGGTGTCTGACTTCACCTACCTACACATGACAGGTGGCAGTGACATTGAAGTACAATTAAACACAAGTGTCAATACAAACATGTTTAATTACCTTTGATCTCCTATTAACTCTCCTTTCAAGTTCTTTCGTTCAGCCATTGAATGATCGCTCTTCATAGAGAGACTGCAGGGTACAGGTGACCCTGCTCTTTCTACCTGGACCCTGTGAACAAAACATGGAGACAGAGATTCCAGTTAACCTCATCCTCTTACTGCAGCTCTAACTCACAGCACATGGACACAGAGCTTCCAGTTAACCTCTTCCCATTGCTGCAGCTCTAACACAGCACATGGAGACAGAGCTTCCAGTTAACCTCATCCTCTTACCGCAGCTCTAACTCACAGCAAATGGAGAGAGAGCTTCCAGTTAAACTCATCCTCTTACCGCAGTTCTAACTCACAGCAAATGGAGACAGAGCTTCCAGTTAACCTCATCCTCTTACTGCAGCTCTAACTCACAGCACATGGAGACAGAGCTTCCAGTTAATCTCATCCTCTTACTGCAGCTCTAACTCACAGCACATGGAAACATAGCTTCCAGTTAATCTCATCCTCTTACTGCAGCTCTAACTCACAGCACATGGAGACAGAGCTTCCAGTTCAGCTCATCCTCTTAATGCATCAATAACTCACAGCAAATGGAGACAGAGCTTCCAGTTAATCTCATCCTCTTATTGCAGCTCTAACTCACACAACGTCAGAATATGAAATAATACACCTCACCTCCACCTGAAGGTGTTTGACTACACCTACCTACAAAAGACAGGTAGCAGTGACATTGAAGTATAATTAAACCATATTGTATATATGAACCTGTTTAATTACCTTTGATCTCCTGTTAACTGTCCTTTGAAATTGATTGGTTGACCCATTGAATGATCACTCTTCATAGACAGACAGCTGGGGACAGGTGACCCTGCTCTTTGTACCTGGACCCTGTGAACAAAACATGGAGACAGAGCTTCCAATTAACCTCATCCTCTTACTGCAGCTCTAACTCATAGCATGTCAGAATATGAAATAATACACCTCACCTCCACCTGAAGGTGTCTGACTTCACCTACCTACACATGACAGGTGGCAGTGACATTGAAGTACAATTAAACACAAGTGTCAATACGAACATGTTTAATTACCTTTGATCTCCTGTTAACTCTCCTTTGAATGTCATTGGTAAATCCATTGAATGATCACTCTTCATAGACAGACAGCTGGGTACAGGTGACCCTGCTCTTTCTACCTGGACCCTGTGAACAAAACATGGACAGAGCTTCCAATTAACCTCATCCTCTAACTGCAGCTATAACTCACAGCACATGGACAGACCTTCCAGTTAACCTCATCCTCTAACTGCAGCTATAACTCACAGCACATGGACAGAGCTTCCAGATAACCTCATCCTCTTAATGCATCAACAACTCACAGCACATGGAGAGAGAGCTTCCAGTTAAACTCATCCTCTTACTGCAGTTCTAACTCACAGCAAATGGAGACAGAGCTTCCAGTTAACCTCATCCTCTTACTGCAGCTCTAACTCACAGCACGTCAGAATATGAAATAATACACCTCACCTCCACCTGAAGGTGTCTGACTTCACCTACCTACACATGACAGGTGGCAGTGACATTGAAGTACAATTAAACACAAGTGTCAATACGAACATGTTTAATTACCTTTGAGCTCCTGTTAACTCTCCTTTGAAGTTCCTTGGTTGATCCATTGATTGATCACTCTTCATAGACAGACAGCTGGGTACAGGTGACCCTGCTCTTTCTACCTGGACCCTGTGAACAAAACATGGAGACAGAGATTCCAGTTAACCTCATCTTCTTACTGCAGCTCTAACTCACAGCAAATAGAGACAGAGCTTCCAGTTAGCCTCATCCTCTTACTGCTGCTCTAACTCACAGCACATGGAGACAGAGCTTCCAGTTAAACTCATCCTCTTACTGCAGTTCTAACTCACAGCAAATGGAGACAGAGCTTCCAGTTAACCTCTTCCCATTACTGCAGCTCTAACACAGCACATGGAGACAGAGCTTCCAGTTAACCTCATCCTCTTACCGCAGCTCTAACTTACAGCACATGGACACAGAGCTTCCAGTTAAACTCATCCTCTTACTGCAGTTCTAACTCACAGCACATGGACACAGAGCTTCCAGTTAACCTCTTCCCATTACTGCAGCTCTAACACAGCACATGAAGACAGAGCTTCCAGTTAACCTCATCCTCTTACTGCAGCTCTAACTCACAGCACATGGAGACAGAGCTTCCAGTTAACCTCATCCTCTTACTGCAGCTCTAACTCACAGCACATGGAGACAGAGCTTCCAGTTCAGCTCATCCTCTTACTGCAGCTCTAACTCACAGCACATGGAGACAGAGCTTCCAGTTCAGCTCATCCTCTTAATGCATCAATAACTCACAGCAAATGGAGACAGAGCTTCCAGTTAATCTCATCCTCTTATTGCAGCTCTAACTCACACAACGTCAGAATATGAAATAATACACCTCACCTCCACCTGAAGGTGTTTGACTACACCTACCTACAAAAGACAGGTAGCAGTGACATTGAAGTATAATTAAACCATATTGTATATATGAACCTGTTTAATTACCTTTGATCTCCTGTTAACTCTCCTTTGAAATTGATTGGTTGACCCATTGAATGATCACTCTTCATAGACAGACAGCTGGGGACAGGTGACCCTGCTCTTTGTACCTGGACCCTGTGAACAAAACATGGAGACAGAGCTTCCAATTAACCTCATCCTCTTACTGCAGCTCTAACTCATAGCATGTCAGAATATGAAATAATACACCTCACCTCCACCTGAAGGTGTCTGACTTCACCTACCTACACATGACAGGTGGCAGTGACATTGAAGTACAATTAAACACAAGTGTCAATACGAACATGTTTAATTACCTTTGATCTCCTGTTAACTCTCCTTTGAATGTCATTGGTAAATCCATTGAATGATCACTCTTCATAGACAGACAGCTGGGTACAGGTGACCCTGCTCTTTCTACCTGGACCCTGTGAACAAAACATGGACAGAGCTTCCAATTAACCTCATCCTCTAACTGCAGCTATAACTCACAGCACATGGACAGACCTTCCAGTTAACCTCATCCTCTAACTGCAGCTATAACTCACAGCACATGGACAGAGCTTCCAGATAACCTCATCCTCTTAATGCATCAACAACTCACAGCACATGGAGAGAGAGCTTCCAGTTAAACTCATCCTCTTACTGCAGTTCTAACTCACAGCAAATGGAGACAGAGCTTCCAGTTAACCTCATCCTCTTACTGCAGCTCTAACTCACAGCACATGGACAGAGCTTCCAGTTAACCTCATCCTCTTACTGCAGCTCTAACTCACAGCACATGGACAGAGCTTCCAGTTAACCTCATCCTCTTACTGCAGCTCTAACTCACAGCACGTCAGAATATGAAATAATACACCTCACCTCCACCTGAAGGTGTCTGACTTCACCTACCTACACATGACAGGTGGCAGTGACATTGAAGTACAATTAAACACAAGTGTCAATACGAACATGTTTAATTACCTTTGAGCTCCTGTTAACTCTCCTTTGAAATTGATTGGTTGATCCATTGAATGATCACTCTTCATAGACAGACAGTTGGGGACAGGTGACCCTGCTCTTTCTACCTGGACCCTGTGAACAAAACATGGACAGAGAGATTCCAGTTAACCTCATCCTCTTACTGCTGCTCTAACTCACAGCACATGGAGACAGAGCTTCCAGTTAAACTCATCCTCTTACTGCAGTTCTAACTCACAGCAAATGGAGACAGAGCTTCCAGTTAACCTCTTCCCATTACTGCAGCTCTAACACAGCACATGGAGACAGAGCTTCCAGTTAACCTCATCCTCTTACCGCAGCTCTAACTTACAGCACATGGACACAGAGCTTCCAGTTAAACTCATCCTCTTACTGCAGTTCTAACTCACAGCACATGGACACAGAGCTTCCAGTTAACCTCACCCTCTTACTGCAGCTCTAACTCACAGCACATGGACAGAGCTTCCAGTTAGCCTCATCCTCTTACTGCAGTTCTAACTCACAGCCAATGGAGACAGAGCTTCCAGTTAACCTCATCCTCTTACTGCAGTTCTAACTCACAGCACATGGAGACAGAGCTTCCAGTTCAGCTCATCCTCTTACTGCATCAATAACTCACAGCAAATGGAGACAGAGCTTCCAGTTAAACTCATCCTCTTACTGCAGCTCTAACACCCGGACAACAATCGACCGGATACAATCTTCCTGCAATTACTGGAGATAACCAAAAATGAATTTGAATTCAATAAAGAATTCTTCTTACAGACCAGTGGTACAGCTATGGGCAAAATATTCGCACCGGCTTATGCCAACATTTACATGGCACATTGGGAGGAGTGTTTTTGAAAAATGTCCCAAACTTCCCACTAATTATTTCAGGTATTTACATGACATCTGGGGAACATGGACACATAGCTCAGAAGATTTCAAACACTTAATTCAGATCCTCAACACACACCATACAACTATCACAATTAAACACACCACACATTATGAACATATTGATTTTTTGGACACTACCACATACAAGGGGCCCTCATTTCCCCAAACACACACATTAGACACTAAAGTTTTCTTTAAAGACACAGACACACATGCACTCTTACACAAGGACAGTCTCCACCCGAAACATACATTCAGAGGCCTGATTAAATCCCAATTGCTAAGGTTCAACAGAATCTGCACACAGATCACAGACTTTGAGGAGGCTACCAAAACCCTCTTCAATGCATTAAAACCAAGGGGGTATTCGAGATCGTTCCTCAGACAGATTCGGAAAACCTTCTTGGCTACAAAACAACAGGACACTAGAAAAATAATTCCACTTATCACCACCTACTCGACATTCAGCCAAATAGCAAACAAAAAAATTAAACAGAACCTGGCCAGGATTCTGCAAAACACAGACTTGCTTCAGGAATACAAAATCGTTTCGGCCTACAAAAGAAACAAAAACCTTAAGAATCATATGGTTAGTAGTAAACTACCGGAAATCAACATTTTACCCGCACAAGGCCCGATATTTTACAAACAGGCCACAACAGTGAAAAACAACACTACAAACACAACATACCTTATTAAACAAACACTCACAGTTAACACATATAACTGCATATATGTCATGAAGTGCAAACACTGCAACATAATATATGTAGGAGAGACAGGAAATACAATCAAGACCAGATTGGCACAACACATATATAACATAAGAAATCATAGGAATACAGACACACACATAGTGGCTCATTTCCTACACCATGGACTTGAAGCAGTAGAAATATCGGGCCTCCATTCAAATATTAACTGGACACAGGAGGACAGACGTAGGACAGAAAGACATTGGATTAGAAAACTCAACACCATATTCCCAGGCGGATTAAACAAACGCTGGTAAAACATCAACACACGAGGGACCAAATTCTTCCTACTTAAAGGCTGCAGTACACTGAATGGCCAGTGCAAACTTTTCTTTCCCAAGGGGCCCTCATAGGGGTAACTTGGGAAATAAAGATTTTTTCCTAAACCTCATCCTCTTACTGCAGCTCTAACTCATAGCATGTCAGAATATGAAATAATACACCTCACCTCCACCTGAAGGTGTCTGACTTCACCTACCTACACATGACAGGTGGCAGTGACATTGAAGTACAATTAAACACAAGTGTCAATACGAACATGTTTAATTACCTTTGATCTCCTGTTAACTCTCCTTTGAATGTCATTGGTAAATCCATTGAATGATCACTCTTCATAGACAGACAGCTGGGTACAGGTGACCCTGCTCTTTCTACCTGGACCCTGTGAACAAAACATGGAGACAGAGCTTCCAATTAACCTCATCCTCTAACTGCAGCTATAACTCACAGCACATGGACAGACCTTCCAGTTAACCTCATCCTCTAACTGCAGCTATAACTCACAGCACATGGACAGAGCTTCCAGTTAAACTCATCCTCTTACTGCAGCTCTACCTCACAGCACATGGACACAGAGCTTCCAGTTAACCTCATCCTCTTACTGCAGCTCTAACTCACAGCACATGGACAGAGCTTCCAGTTAACCTCATCCTCTTACTGCAGCTCTAACACACAGCACATGGAGACAGAGCTTCTAGTTAAACACCTCCTCTTACTGCAGCTCAAACTCATAGGACATAGAGAGAGATTTTCCAGTTAACCACATAATCTTCCTGCAGCTGTAACTCACAGCAAATGGAGACAGAGCTTCCAGTTAACCTCATCCTCTAACTGCAGCTATAACTCACAGCACATGGACAGAGCTTCCAGTTAACCTCATCCTCTTACTGCAGCTCTAACTCACAGCAAATGGAGACAGAGCTTCCAGTTAACCTCATCCTCTAACTGCAGCTATAACTCACAGCACATGGACAGAGCTTCCAGTTAACCTCATCCTCTTACTGCAGCTCTAACTCACAGCACATGGACACAGAGCTTCCAGTTAACCTCATCCTCTTACTGCAGCTCTAACTCACAGCAAATGGAGACAGAGCTTCCAGTTACTGTCATCATCGTACTGCAGCTCTAACTCACTGCACATGCAGTCAGAGCTTCCAGTTAACCTCATCCTCTTACTGCAGCTCTAACTCACAGCACATGGAGACAAAGCTTCCAGTTAACATCATCCACTTACTGCAGCTCTAACTCACAGCACATGGACACAGAGCTTCTTGTTAAACTCATCCTCTTACTGCAGCTCTAACTCACAGCATGTCAGAATATGAAATAATACACCTCACCTCCACCTGAAGGTGTCTGACTTCACCTACCTACACATGACAGGTGGCAGTGACATTGAAGTACAATTAAACACAAGTGTCAATACGAACATGTTTAATTACCTTTGACCTCCTGTTAACTCTCCTTTAAATGTCATTGGTAAATCCATTGAATGATCACTCTTCATAGACAGACAGCTGGGTTCAAGTGACCCTGCTCTTTCTACCTGGACCCTGTGAACAAAACACGGAGACAGAGCTTCCAATTTAACCTCATCCTCTTACTGCAGCTCTAACTCACAGCAAATGGACACAGAGCTTCCAGTTAACCTCATCCTCTTACTGCAGCTCTAACTCACAGCAAATGGACACAGAGCTTCCAGTTAACCTCATCCTCTTACTGCAGCTCTAACTCACAGCACATGGACACAGAGCTTCCAGTTAACCTCATCCTCTTACTGCAGCTCAAACTCACAGCAAATGGACACAGAACTTCCAGTTAACCTCATCCTCTTACTGCAGCTCTAACTCACAGCACATTAAATTTCTTATTCTTGTATTTATACCTCTGTCCGTCAGGGCTCAGGTCTCCATCTTTGGTCTCTGGCGTCCCTGAGAGACTCATTTTAGAAACAGCGCCCCCCTATCTCAGGAGACTGGAACACATCAGAGCAGATTAGTTGGGTGGGTTCTGCCCCAAATTAGCCAACCTGTAAACAAACAAAATGAGAACATATTGAACACACAGATACACACTCATACACACAGAGACTAGGGTTGCAAAATTCCGGGAATATTCAAAGGTGGAAACTTTCCATGAGAATTAATGGAAATGTATGGGAATTAACAGGAATAAACTGGAAATGCTGGCATTAATTGTACTAGCTGTATTTGCCTCGTCACATGCAGACATAAATATAAACATTTTGATTTGTCATAAGCAGACATCCATGCAAACATTTGTGAGTATAACCTTAATGGATTCTTTCATTGAACAAAAAACATAAATGTTGAATAAAAGAAATGCATTTCCTAACCCCCCGCCCCCTCCACAAAAAAAAGCAGTAGTGTGGCCTCAATAGCCTTGCTGTAGTGTGCAGGATGCTGGGAGTTATTTCTGCATGTGATGGAAGAATGCACAGTGCATGCAGAGGGCCCTGCAGTAGTGTACAGGATGCTATGAATTATCTGTGCATGTGATAAAAGAATGCACTGCATATGTAATAGAGTACTCAAGTGAGTATGTCAGACGAGGGCGGAGTTTGGTTTCGTAAGTAAATTCCCTATGACAGATAGAACGGACTTCGGAGACTATCGACAATTTCTTGAAATCTGATTTATAGAATGAGACACACTCATACACACAGAGACACACACATACACAGAGACACAGTCACACACACAGTAACACACTAATACACACAGGCGCACTCATACACACAGACACACACCCATACACTACACACACAGACACACAGACACACATGGACACACTAATACACACAGAGACACACTAATACACACAGGCACACACAGACACACAGATACACATGGACACACTAATACACACATAGCGTAGTGTTGACAGGAAGCAATCTGGAATTGAAAATTGACTGTAAATGTAGTCACCTCAAAAATTTCTGGCACCCTTGAGACTGATAAACAACTGTACTACAGTGCTGTCCGTAAGTATTTGGACAGCGACACATTTTTAGTTGTTTTGGCTCTGTATTCCAGCACATTGGATTTGAAATGGAACCGTGACTATGAGGTTAAAGTACAGACTTTCAGCTTTAATTTGAGGGTTTTTACATCTATATCGGGTGAACATGTGTAGCAATCGTAGTCACTTTAATACACAGTCCCCCTATCTTAAGCGACCAAGAGTAATTGGACAAATTAACATAAACTTAAATAAAGTCATCATATTTAATATTTGGTTGCATATCCTTTGTGCATACCATGACTTCCTGATGTCTGTGATCCAACAACATCAAAAGACCCTTGATATCATATTTTCAGGTACTTTTACAAGCGATACTATAACCTCTTTATATTGGATTTCTATGGGAATTTTGGGGGGGGGGGGGGTCTAGATTCAGCTGTAAATTAAGCTGGAATAGTAAAGATCACATGGTTGGCTAAATGGCTGTAAGTCATCAAGGGTCTGAGGTATCAAACAAGCGTCAAACCATCACTCTGCTGCCAGATATGTTCTCCTGACTTATTTTCCTATTGAACTCTATGGAAAAATAATGAAGAAGAAACCCTTGTAAGAGTACGATAAAATCTCTGGTCAAAGAGATGCCTGGGCGGGCATATTATATTATGTTATTTTATATTATAGTACATATAGGGCCTGATTTACTAAGACTTTTAACGGGTGCAAAACCATTTAGCACACGCAAAACCAAAAACGTGACCAACGATTGGTGCAAAATAAATTCCATGACCAATCATTGGTCACGATGTTGGTTTTATGTGTGTTAAATGGTTTTGCACCCGCTAAAGGTAAATCAGGCCGTTAGTCTCTCTCTATGGGCTTTGCTTTAACTCACTAAACTTCTTCGGTGTGATAACAGATGGACAATAGAGTTAACTCCCACTATGTCTGGCTATTATTCAAAATGCTGATGTCCATGAATGCGGTTTTCTTTATTCACATGTCAAGATCATTTTTATCTGTGTTTTATGTGCATAATGCTGCCAGAGACTCGCATTGATATGGTGCTGCTTTTCAGTGGCTTTGAGATTACAGGCTTTTCTGCTTTTTAAGTAGGCCTACAGCTAAATACTGCCACCCTGTGGTACAAAAAATACAAGAATTCAATTAAATTCTTGCCACAAAAGTAGTTGCTGAATTTAATGTTATTGCAACTAGGACGAATTCAGTACAATAGGATTCAAACGACCACCGACTTTAACGCCGTAGAAATCAATTTAGAATAATTTGTGTTAGTTCTTACTATCACCTAAAATGGGGGGACAACGCAAAAACTGTAACAATACCATGTCACGTTCTGTATTCTGCCCATATTCTACATTTGATCACAAATCCAAACTGCTTAATAATTGAGCAAACAACTAAATTGACTTCACTGTCCACACAAGGCCGATATAAATATTTGATTTGTCCTTCAAAACTGTTATTCTATCCATATATCTGAATTCAAGAGACGGGCCTATAGGCCAATTAATGCCGTGTGAGAAAATCTATTTGCTCTAAATTATTTTCAGACACATTTGGAGGCGGTCACGTGCCTGCGACCGTATCACAGCCGTGCTGAACAGGAGGATTCGCTCTAGTGTGACATTGCTGAACAGGAGGATTCTCACTCGTGTGATGTTGCTGCTGAAATATTACACCGGATGGACATTAACTTCTCCTATAAAACCACGGCCTGATTGGCTGATTTAATATGGACGTGGTTTCATAAACGCAGATATCAATTCAATTAAGAAAATACGTTCACTAAAATTGAATCCACGGACTGTCACTTTGATTAGGCTGTGTTTTCCCGCGGTACTTTTATTTATTTACCTTTATCCTTATTTATACATCTTTATCAAAATGTAGCCTAGCATAGGCTACTCTTTTAATCAAACGACAGGGTACGTGACTTCCGTCATATCCAACGAGGTAAAAATTGTCATAAAATAGGCCTATCAAGAAAAGAAAATACCGAAATAAACGTAAAACTTTAAAAAGTAAATTTTTAATCTACTTTTTATTTTTGGTCCCAAATGGAAAATTTGAAAATATCCTGGGCCTATTACACCTAAGTTACATTGCGCCATTTTGTCGGTTTTCTGTGTTAATCAATTAAGCGTGTTATTGCGATTATAGCTACTTGCAGATTATCATTCCTCCCCACACCCCTTCACCTTTATCTTCTATTCTCTCCATCCCACTCCACAACAGGCTACTTACTCCCCACACCCCTTCACCTTCTCTTCTCTCCATCCCACTCCACAACAGGCTACTTACTCCCCACACCCCTTCACCTTTAGCTTCTCTTCTCTCCATCCCACTCCACAACAGGCTACTTACTCCGTTCTTTTATTCCATTTTATTCCATATTTTACTCTCTCTTCTTTCTCCTCCGTCTGTAAAATGGCGTTTGACAGGTAACAGGAAGTTAACACCACCCCACAGCTATCCACCGCGATCAGGTGAGCAGCCAGTTGAGAGCCGCCAACAGCATTGCGCTTGGGTGTGCGCGTATCTTATGAGACGTACGGTAATAAAAGAAATCACGTGCTAGTCAAGGAAATTTTACAGGCATTTTAACAGACGCTGTTATCGACGGTGAAAACAGACACTTTTATTGATCTCTGCTTATTTTAATATGTTGTTATTATCTAAGTCTTGTATCGTTTCCATGCATTGTATTGTTTTTTATTGTAAATTGTGATGTTGTGAAGTACGCTTTGTGAAACTGCTGGAAAGGTGCTATATAAATAAAGGTGATATTATTATTATTATTATTATTATTATTATAATTATACTGCTGGAAAGGTATTATACAAATGAATATAATAATAATAATAATAATAATAATAATATTATATGCATAGTAGCCTATTTTGAACATCACAAGAAGTTAAAAATGCGAAATGTTCCCCCATGAAATACATTTTATTCAACTAATCCCACTTTTAACTATCACCTATAACAATATGGAACATTCCACTGTGGAAATCAGAAACAACAGGTTCTGATTGGTGCTGATGCACAGACAGCACTCTGGATATCTACTGTACTAGCCGATACTAAACATCAGAGAAAAAGTGTGAGATGTTCCCTCATGAAATCAATTTTATTCAATCAGTCACACATCTATCTATCACCCGTACCAATATGGAACATTTTCACTGTGGAAATCAGAGGCAACAGGCTGTTTTTGGTGCTGACGCATAGACAGCAGTCTGCACATCTACTGTACTAATTGTCTACACTAAAGACCTGGAAAAAGAAATTGCCAGCGGCTGCATAAGTGCCACAGTAGGCCTCTACTAATAGCAGGTACTGCACCTTAGCTCTTGCTCACCTAATGCAGTGTTTCTCAAACTCTTGGGGAGCCCTCTTGTATACTGATTATCATTCCAACCACAGTAGCAAACCCAGAATTTTAACAAAATGTTAATCTTTCTTCTTTGGGTCTTTTTTGTGTTTAGAGGGATTATTTACCACCTTAACCTACATTATGTTAGCAATAGCTATGCATACCATGAATAATAAAAGTCCAATATTGACATTGTGCTATTTTCAAAACAACTACAACAAGAGACGTAAACAGTGTTTTAATCAAATGAGGACGTGAGGTGAATCAATAGGATCCTCATTGGTGAAATTGTGTGAAACATTTGTTAAATAATGAAGAATTCAAAGACAAAGCAAATGATAACGAGCCAAACCTGCATTGTGTTAAGTTTAAGGAAACAATTATTAAGGAACCTAAACCACATGTGTTCAACAACCTAATTATGAGCCAATTGATTCACCTCAGTCTTTAATTTAACCAGCTAAAACAAATTGTTAACTGTTCTTTTGTAATTGTTTGCAATATAGCACAATAAGCACAAAGTGAACATGGGACATTTACTCTTCATGGCATGGCAAGCTATTTCTGACAATGTGGGTTAAGAGGGTAAATAATCCCTCTAAATCAGAAAAGCACCTAATTAAGATAAATTACAGCCTGTTGCCTCTGATTTCCACGGTTAAAATGTTCAATATTGGAATGAGTAATAGACAGACGTGTGAATGATTGAATAAAATTGATTTCATGTGGGAACATCTCACAATTTAATTTTTTTCAGATTTTTAGTATGGCCTAGTAGTAAGGGGGATGTGCAGATTGCTGTCTATGCATCAGCACCAAAAACAGCCTGTTGCTTCTGATTTCCACAGTGAAAATGTTCCAAACTGGTATGGCGGATAGACAGACATGTGCTTAGTTGAATAAAAATGTATTTCATGAGGTAATATTTCAGAATTTTTTGTTTTTCTGATCTTTAGTATAGCCTAGTAATACAGTAGATCCCCAGACTTCTGCCTCTGCTTCAGCACCAAAAAGAACCTGTTACTTCTGATGAAAATGTCCCCAACTGATAGACAGATGTGTGCTTGTTTGAATAAAAATTATTTAACGAGGGAACATATCAGTTTTTATTTTGTATGATTTTTCGTATGACCTAGTACAGTAGAGCCTGTTTCTGATTTCCACAGTGAAAATGTTCCATGTTGCTCTGGGTGATAGGCGGTTGTGTGTTTAGTTTCATAAAATGAAGTTAACGAGGGAACATTTTGCATTTTTTATTTTTTGGGATGTTTAAAATAAGCGAGTACTACTGTCTGTGCATAAACTATTAATAATTTTAATATCCTTATTTGTATAGCACCTTTCCAGCGGTATAATAATAATAACATATCCTTTATTTGAATAGCACCTTTCTAGCAGTATAGTACAGCGTGCCATGCTTCATAACCTAACAATTTACATTAAAAAAACAATGCAATGCACGAAAACAACACAAGACTATAACAATATAACATTAAAATATGTCAAAAAAAGATTAATAGTCAAACGAAATTTCGTAAGTTACTCTCGATAACAGCGTCTGTTGAATACCTGTAAAATGTCCTACTAGCACGTGATTTGCTTTATTACCGTACTTCTTATAAGATACGCGCATAACAAAGCTCAAGGCTGTTTGCGGCTCTCAACTGACTGCTCACTTGACCGCGGTCAGCTATCCTGCGTTTCTCTTTTTGAGTGATTATTCATACCAGCATGTAAGCAGACACACATTAGAGTTCCGGCTCTGAGCATCGGATCATGTTGGTTGATCTGAACGTACTGAGCAAACAGGCATGTTCTGAGTTGTAAAATAGCATGTATGCACAAACGTTTTAACGCAACATGTGCGGTATTAATCTTTCCTTCTTGGACTCTCTAAATGTGGTTTTTACAGCTACACTTAGACTTAGGGATTTGAGTCTGGTGAAGCAACATGTAAATTTCATAAGAAACCAATTAAATGAAGAAACAGTCTTTAACAAATGACTTTAACAAAAGTCACTTTAAACAGTTACTTTAACAAATGTAGGAAAACATGTTTAGCATTTGGCATGTTTGCTTCTGTGAGCCATTACCGTGGGGCGAGGCTTTGGGTCTGGTTTTATCCACAGAGCGTATAAAGGCACTGGAGAGGGTGGTTGAGCGCGTGCTTTCCTGTCTTGTTACAGTGGATAAATGTGGTTTTCACGTGCTGGTCGGAAGCTCCAAGTTCGGCTGTTAGAGAATTTTGTGGTATTTCATTTAAAGATGTGGTAACATATAGGGGTCAAAATAAGTAGAGATGAAAGTGAAACGGCAGTCTTGAATTTTAACCCATTATTAGAAATAATTAAGAAAAGATTTCACATTTGACTGATGACTTATCACTAAATGGCAGGGTATAGTTCACCTGTAACCACAGTACTTCAGTATCATGTGACATCAGACTTAATATGAGCAAGTTCACCTGTAACAATAGTACTCCAGCATCATGTGACATGAGACTTAATATGAGCAAGTTCACCTGTAACTACAATAATCCAGCATCATGTGACATATTTCCTGAGCTTTACAGGAATATGAAGCTGAACGTAAACAGCAGCCCCTCCTCCATAGGCATCCCTATCTCTCCTATATACTGTATGTGATATCCTTGTACTGCCACGGTTGTATTATGAAATGTATGGTCCAGGTGAGTCACAGAGATAGCTAATATATGAATATTGTTTGAGAAAATCAATTCACTTATTTCATACACTTTATTTCTGAGGCTAGAGATATTTATATTGGCCATTTTTAACCCTCTTTGGTAGTTTATCAAAAACTAACATCATGTGACATTAAAGTTATTTAACCTTCAAATTATGTTAGCATTTTACTGTCATTTGTAAGGTGTTGTTACAGGTGAATATAATAAAAACCATAAATGTTCCAAAAATATTCTTTTAAACATTTCTAATTCTAAAACAAACTGAAAGATTCAGCAAAATGCAGCAGGTATTTGAAAAAGTGAGGACACTGCTGGGATGCAATCCAAGATCCAACAACAAAACAGTCACTGATCTGCCTCCTTTTCTGAGGACCTGAACATGTTTTATGCAGGGTTCAACACCACCAGCTTCTCAGCCGAGTGTGAGGAGCTCAACATGTTTTATGCAGGGTTCAACACCACCAGCTTCTCAGCCGAGTGTGAGGAGCTCAACATGTTTTATGCAGAGTTCAACAACATGAGCTTCTCAGCCGAGTGTGCGGAGCTGTTGAGGGACTTATCCATCCTGGTCTTGCAACAACCAGTCCCATTCACACCGGAGG
>CM056380.1:12146992-12164492 GCA_029718625.1 Synaphobranchus kaupii | reverse complement strand
CTCAACGAGTTCATCAAAACACAGCTAAACTATATCTCCTCACTCAATGAGTTCATCATAACACAGGTAAGCTATATCCCCTCACTCAATGAGTTCATCATAACACAGGTAAGCTATATCCCCTAACACAATGAGTTCATCAAAACACAGGTAAACTATATCTCCTCACTCAATGAGTTCATCATAACACAGGTAAGCTATATCCCCTCACTCAATGAGTTCATCATAACACAGGTAAGCTATATCTCCTCACTCAATGAGTTCATCATAACACAGGTAAGCTATATCCCCTCACTCAATGAGTTCATCATAACACAGGTAAACTATATCTCCTCACTCAATGAGTTCATCATAACACAGGTAAACTATATCCCCTAACTCAATGAGTTCATCATAACACAGGTAAGCTATATCCCCTAACTCAATGAGTTCATCATAACACAGGTAAGCTATATCCCCTCACTCAATGAGTTCATCATAACACAGGTAAGCTATATCCCCTCACTCAATGAGTTCATCATAACACAGGTAAGCTATATCCCCTCATTCAATGAGTTCATCATAACACAGGTAAGCTATATCCCCTAACTCAATGATTTCATCATAATACAGGTAAGCTATATCCCCTCACTCAATGAGTTTATCATAACACAGGTAAGCTATATCCCCTCACTCAATGAGTTTATCATAACACAGGTAAGCTATATCCCCTCACTCACATATAGCTTTCATAGCAGGCCACAGATCCTTGCCTTTTTGAGGACGTTGTCAGTACTTGAATCTGTTGTATTTTCTGTTACTTCTTTTTCAGTGTTATTTGTGTGTCTTTGTTTTCATTCCTCCGTCTCCCATCCATGTGCTTGTGTTTTCACTTCCTCACTGTCAGCCCCGCCTCTCGTCTCTGCTCCTGATTACCTATATGTTTCGCCTGCCCCGCTACTCACCTGTTTCTCGTTTGCTTGTTAAGTCTTGTGTATTTAAGTTCCACTCTGTTCTTTGCGAGTTCGTCACAGTTGCCACCTTTGCCTGTTTCGCTACGAGCGTTTTTCTGACCTGAGTTCTACTAGTTTTTCATGTTCCTGTCTGCCGTATTCCTGACCTTCTGTTTTCTGACTACGATTGGATTCTGTTTTTGTACCTTCACCGTGACTTCCTGTTTTTTGACTCCGCCTTCGCCTCCTCCCTGGGTATCTACCCAAAATAAACTATTGTTTATTATTACGTATTATCTGCGCCTGAGTCCGTCAGAATCCTGACCGACGTGGATCGCCCCCAGACAGCGATGGGACGTGGGTCGCCCCCAGACAGAGATGGGACGTGGGTCGCCCCCAGACAGAGATGGGACGTGGGTCGCCCCCAGACAGAGATGGGACGTGGGTCACCCCCAGACAGAGATGGGACGTGGGTTGCCCCCAGACAGAGATGGGACGTGGGTCACCCCCAGACAGAGATGGGACGTGGGTCACCCCCAGACAGAGATGGGACGTGGGTCGCCCCCAGACAGAGATGGGACGTGGGTCGCCCCCAGACATGTGTGTATGTTATTACAATCTTAATCCAACCTTGATTTTTGTTTCATCTAATCTTGTTCTTATCTACCCTTTTACTGTGTTGCATTGGTTTTGGTTCCACCTGCTCCTAATTGTGTTTATTTGATTAATTTTCTATTATCATTATATTTTTTATTATTATCTCATCTCTTCATTGATTTAAAATATATTTTTACATTGAGAATTTTGTATGGAAATCCTGCAGGAAAGGTGCTATATAAATATAGTTTAATTGATTGGCTGATAAAGCTGGGTAATTATGGATGAATGTAATATTACAAATACACAGAGGCAGACTTTTGGATCAAAATCCTGTCGAAGGTATTGGGCAAAATACATGTAATCGAATGCATCATAATGCAATAAAGACACAAAAAAGCAAGACAGTGCATGTCCAAAACATAAAGATCTATGCAAAAGTAGATGTCACATATTCACTGATGGTACTTAGTGACATCAGTTTACATTCTTTGTTCTGCATGTACCTCAAAGCTTGTGTTTTATGCGAGGCTCCTGTTACACCCATTCACCAGCAGGGGGTGCTAGTCGCCCCCTAGGCAGTGTGATTATTTTATTTCCAGGTTATGGAGAACACCTGTATGGATCTCTGGGGGTTATTTCACAAAGCAGGATTACTTAGGTTGTGTCCGAATACGACCCCTGTTCCCTGTCCACTCAGACCCCTGTCTACTATGTGCCCTGTCCCCTCACTTTGCAAGCAGTGTGCAAAAGAAATCCCTCAAAACTCTTTCCAAACTAGTGAGGAAGTAGTTTGTAATATTTATTTTTATTTTTTATTGAGAATATCAATCAGTTAACATATGACGATTGTTACAAAGTGTAGATTATGAATGAAGATAGAATTAACAAAAATAAAAAAAGAGTAGTTTGGTTTATATTACAATCTTGTACCATAGATATGCATATACACTCTATGGACCCTATCTTGGCGCTTGGTCTAAGCGCATGGTGTAAAGTCCATTTAGGGCATGTCCAAGTCCACTTTTGCTATTTTAACGGCGTGTTTTTTGGGCACTAAGCACGGCGCAACGTCCAAATGGGCTGAACATAGTCTCTTCATTAATTATAGGTGTGTCTTGGGCATGACATGCAATAAACCAATCAAAATGTCATATCCCATTCCCTTTAAAAGCCTGCTTTTCCACCTTGGCGGACTGCTTATGATGGCGAAACAGACATGCTCATCCGTGTTTAGTGCGATCAAGGAATAGGCTATATGGATCAATAGTAGCCTATGATCAATATTATTCGGGCTAACCATTATGAGTTCCCGGTAATTCCTGACAGTGCTGTTTACAAAATATATGCGGTTAAATTTTGTTAAAAGCACCTGCAACAGCTGAGAATAAGCGACCAATGGCTTCCGTGTCACCTTAGCTTGCTTGTTTAACGAATTTCGTTTGATTATGCAATGAACTCATGTTCAAGCTTCATCCGAAGTTCATTAGGCTACCTGCATTCTAATTTTGATTAATAACATAAATAATGTTATTTTGCCTTAATGATGACACTAAATACAATAAATCTGTCATGATGGCAACCCATAGGTTCAGCATATTTTCCCTTGTTTTATAATGCCCTGCTTATGGAAATGTGACAAACCTATTTTACTGGTAGCGTAATACTTTAAAACGATCCACTTTCCCAGGAAGACTGTGAAAAGTGAGATTTACAGCCTGTAAAGCGCACATGCAGATAATGGCATTAAAATTAATTGTAAATTAATTTTGTAACGTGCTGCAAATTTAGTTTCTAATTAGCCGCTTAGTTCTCATTAAAATCTTTTGTTCAGTTATGGAATAACAGGTGAAATCAGCGGGGTTTTAATAAGCTGAGGGTATGGAAACCTTGTCACTGTAATTTAGCGAATTCAGCAAATCCGCTGTAGCCTAGGCTATTTGAAAAACAATAAAAGCAATAGTCACTGGACAAGGTTTTGAACTTGTTTCAGTCACAAACCATTCTATTTACTTACAGGCTGTATTCCTAGATAAACAGAGCTGTATTGTAATGACGTCTGAAGCGCATTTTAAGAACTCAAATGTCCGTCTATTGCAGTACGCATGTTTTCCATTGAATGACAATTCACGCATTAGGTGTAAATGACAATTTGCGCATTAGACTTGATATAGGTGTTATCAACTCCTTTTTAATGGATAGCCATTGTCCCGTACCATCGCACATCGCCTGGTTGTTGATGGAGTGGGCTGAGAGCAATGTAATGTGGCATCGTTTCCCTTCGCTGAGGGAAAGGTATGTGGACCTATGGAACCTTTTATCATTATGCATTTTTGATATAGCCTACACAATAATAATATTTCACATTGTGATCTAGATATTTTAGTCATACTTGTGCGTGCCCCTGTGTGTAACAGACAGGAGGGTACGCACGTTGTGCACACGCCTATGTAGACGCACTTATATGCGCCGTTAAAATAACATGTAAACAACTGCTACATGACTTTAGATCAGGTTTGTGGTGGTTCTAGCGCAAGCGCTTTCTGCTGGCTCAAGATAGCAATACACCAAAAAGAATCCTGGCCACTCATCTTAAGACCAACACGCCCAGTTCACTTGCAACGGGCGCAAGATTACATGCTAGTTAAAGGACGTAAGCGCTAGGCGTTATAATGAACCTAGCGCCGGGTGTAAGATAACAAAGACACTTGCGTTTGGGTTAGCGCCGCTTTGCGCCAGGTGTAAGATAGGGCCCCATGTCTTTTACGTTTTTACTTCCGGGTTACTTACATCCTGGTATTTTAAGTGCTTGCATTTGTGAGAAAAGTGGACTCAAATATACACCCTCAAAAGGGTGTAGGGGTCGTATTCGGACACAGGCTGAGTCAGTTGGATAACTGCACTGAGAAAAACTCAGAATAGCTCTTTTTATCGTGCTTTTTACTTTAGTCCGTGTTCCAGATTTTGGATGGTTCCGGGTTTTACTCAGTGCAGTTATCCAGCTAATTAAGGGTGCTTTCACACCTGCCGTGTTTAGTACAATTTAATCGTACCCTGGAGCGTTTAGCCCTTGGGCGGATTCCAATCGCTTATTTTATCTGTCCTCTTCTCCTCGGTCCTCACCTGACCCGGAAATCGATCGAGGTTCGCCATCTTTAAGGACATTCCAAACCGCTAAATGCTCGGAGTGAGCAGGATTGGGGAACGAGAAGTTTCCCGGAAGGTGCTTCAGTGAGGTAACACAAGTATAGCCTTTGAGGAAGCATTTTTTTCGGAACGCGTGACGTGTATAAATTATCCACCACTCTTCACACCTGCCACGTCACAGGCACACCCCTACACAAATGCAATTTTACCGTTCCTTTCCATTTATTATAAAGCGCTAATCCATAATGACACTCATCGTTAGCACAACCACAATGCCGAAGCAGACGCAGCTTACTATATATAAACCACAAAAAATGCCCTCGAAAATGTCCGTTAAGTGATTCAAAAATCCGCCCAGTGCTCACACTGAGCATTCTCACCGTGAGCTAGCCTACTGCACGTGCCCATTGACCCCCATTCATCTTTTGGCGATAAAATGTAAAATATCTCAAAAAGTGTGTATGGTCTAAAGGTAAAAAGTAACAGCAACCTGGAGAGGGTATAAAGGTATAATATGAGGTATGAAAGGTGTCGATGGTGTGAACGGTGTAGCAGGAGATAGGTTCTCAAAAATCGGCGGAATAATAATAATGGTAAGTCTGAGGAATGTGGTTTTTCAACCACACCTAATGAAGGGTATGTGAAAGTATAGGAGGTGGCAAACTACATGGGAAGGAATAAAGAATGTGTTTGGAAGGAGGATTGTACTACCACTGATACCACTACTACTACTATCAGGGATGCGCTTGTCCACATAAGTGTCTGGATCACAGAGTGGCCATCACCTGGACCTCACCTGGTATCTAGAGAAATGATAGGTATGATGATAGGGGAGTAGGCTATACAGTTTCTCTTCCTGGAGGAGAGGGGGGGTCTCTCTGTGTAGGCCGGCAGTGTAGTATAATGGTTAAGGAACTGGGTTTGTAACCGAAAGGTTGCAGGTTCAATTCCCAGGTAGGACACTGCCGTTGTACCCTTGAGCAAAGTACTTCACCTGCATTGCTTCAGTATATATCCAGCTGTATCAATGGATATATAAATGTATTTAAAAAAATGCTAAATGCTGTGTAAGTCGCTCTGGATAAGAGCGTCTGCTAAATGTCTGTAATGTAATGTCTCTTGGTGGTGAGGTGTTACAGCCCTCTTCCTGGCCAGACCTTATTTGGACAAGCAATTGCAATTAAGAGAAGTCCAAAGGGCCAGTCGGGGAGAATCTGCTTAACAGTTCTCCTGGTACCATAGTCTTCTCGTGCAGCATTTTGGGCAAACGTCATTATTCTCATTGTGTTCCTTTTTGTCTAAGTCTGTTAGAGTCTATGCATTTTCTCTTAGGATAGAATAGCATTCTTTCATTGTGTTGTTTTGTAAATAAAATGTCTATCTTTTTCCATCAAGGTATGCCTATTCTTGGTTATTGCCAACTGTCATATTATAATTAACCGTTTTCCCTTTTTCAGTACATTCAAGATATGTGGTTCGCTTATACGCCGACCGGGGTGTGCATCTCTGTGAGGACCAATCACTGGTCTCCTATGCAGTTTTGGGGTGACACCGTAAGCGGGTTACACGCTGGCCATAGTGATAGTCTCGCTAACCGGAAGTGCAGCTGCTCTGTGATAGTTGTGAATTTCAGTGTCCAGACAGATCCTAGTATTATTTCATAAAATAATAATTGGATCATAATCCAGGATATTTAGATAGTCTCACTCACCAGATGGAGTAACCTTAGTTAGGGCTCCCTGGGTTAGCTGTTAATTTCGGTACCCGGACATACATATGCTTTTAGGTTAAAGGGGCTTCTTCATCGCGCAGAAACATTATTTGCAAGACTCCCGGATGAGAAGCACCGTTACATGCTGGGATAGAAGGTGTTAGTGTCAGAGAACAATTAGATGAATGCCTGCTAGCAGTATAGTCTTGCTCTCCGGAGTTCAGGGTCTTGCCGCCCGCTATTTCATAACCACACCCCAGTCAATGTGTGTATATGCGAACCCGTATTCACATAAACATCCATGTTACAGGTTACAGTCAGATAAACTTGTTTTCCTAGATCCCTGGCATCTAAAGTGTTTTTAATGAATGACCTTGTTCAAGACAATAAATTAGATTTTTTTATTCTTAACAGAGACATGTCTAGGGACAGATGGTACTGTCTCACTAATAGAGGCTTCGCTCACAAATTACCCCTTTTCTCAAAAGATTAGGCAGAATAAGAGAGGAGGTGGCTTAGCAAATATTTATTCATGTCAATTTAAATACAAGCAAATGGACTTTGGTGACTTCGTCTTTTGAATATCTTGCTCAGATTCTAAGTTTGATTCTCCTGTACTGATGGTGACCATCTATCACCCTCCAAGGTAAAACCCAGCATTTTTTCCTGAATTTGCTGAATTCATGTCTATCATATCAACTGATCATGAGAGAGTTCTTTAGGTAGGTGATTTTAACTTGCATGTGGATAATGTGTGAGGTTCCAAGGCCATGGATTTTAAAAACTCACTACTCTCTCTTGGTTTTAATCAGCATGTTGCTGAGCCAACTCATAAGCATGGCCATACTCTAGATTTGGTCATTTCTAGAGGACTAAGAGTTACAATTTCCTCTATTGTCGATCTCGCTATATCAGATCACAACTTGTAAATCTTACTCGTGTACTGAACCCGTTGTGAAATTCTTAAACTAAAGAGGAACTGTCAGAAAGCAGAGCGTAAATGGAGAAAGAAAAAACTACAGGTACATCTTGACATCCTTAAAGAACAGCAGTGTTGGGCTTCGCGTGGTACAACGGTAAGAGCGCCGACAGTAAGAGCGCCAGATCCGAGCATAGCCGGCGCCCTGTGGGAGCAGCGATTGGCGGCTGCTTCCGGGTGGGGGGAGGGGCTCGGAGAGAATCGCTGCACGCATAGCGGCCCTGGGCGAGCTGGATTCACGGTCAGGAGCTCGAGGAGTCGCGCCCTGTAGAGGACGTGGCGACCTCCTTCCTACTACCAGCTGACAGGGTTGTGAAGCGGTGGTTCTCTAGCGGTTGCTACACGGGGGGGGAAATTTAATTAGAATAGGGGTTCTTTTTTTTTTTTAAACAGCAGTGTTTCTCATTAATGTATTAAACTATTAATGTATTAAACTGTGGCGGCCACAATTTAGTTTCTACCGCCACAGTTTCAAATTGATCAAAAAAAGATATCAAAAATAAAAATTGTTGTATCTGCGTACTGTAGTCCTGTCACTTCAAAAAATGCCTCTCTGGCTCTCATCACCCTACTCTATATACAGTCAAGCCGGAAGGTCTGCACACCCCTTTCACCTTCTCCACGTTTTATTACGTTAGACATATTCTACAATAGATTGAGTTCATTTTTTGTCTCAAAATTCTACACAAAATAGCCCATAATGACAAAGTGAAAACAGGTTTTTAGACATTTGTGCTAATTTATAAAAAATCTAAATGTAAAATATCATATGTACACAAGTGTGATATGACACCCAAAAGTGAGCTGAGGTGCATTTTGTTTCCACTGATACTGCTTGAGATGTTTCTACAACTTAATTGGTGATAAATTCAATTGATTGGACATGATTGGGGATTGCCAACACCTGCCTATATAAGGTCCCAGTTGACAGTGCATGTCAGAGCAAACTCCAAGCCATGGGGTCAAAGGAATTATCTGCAGATCTCAGAAACAGGATTGTGTCAAGGCATAGATCTGGAGAAGGGTACGGAAAAATCTCTGCAGCTTTACAGGTCCCAAAGAGCACAGTGGCCACCATCATTCGTAAATGGAAGAAGTTTGGAACCACCAAGAATCTTCCTAGACCTGGCCGCCCGGCCAAACTGAGCAATCGGGGAAGACGGGCCTTGGCCAGGGAGGTGAGCAGGAACCCGAGGGTCACTCTGACAGAGCTCCAGCGTATCCTTGTGGAGATGGGAGAACCTTTCAGAAGATCAACCATCCAGGCAGCACTCCACCAATCAGGCCTTTATGGTAGAGTGGCCAGACGGAAGCCCCTCCTTAGTAAAAGGCACATCACAGCCCGCTTGGAGTTTGCCAAAAGGCACCTAGAGGACTCTCAAACCATGAGAATCAAGATTCGCTGGTCTGATCAAACCAAAATGGAACTTTTTGGCCTGAATACCAAGCGTCACGTCTGGAGGAAACCAGGCACCGCTCATCACCTGGCTAATACCATCCCTACAGTGAAGCATGGCGGTGGCAGCATCATGATGTGGGGATGTTTTTCAGCAGCGGGAACGGGGCGACTAGTCCTGATAGAGGGAAAGATGAATGCAGCTAAGTACACCAAGATCCTTGAAGAAAACCTGCTCCAGAGCGCTCTGGACCTCAGACTGGGGCGAAGGTTTACCTTCCAACATGACAACGACCCGAAGCACACAGCCAAGAGAACAAAGGAGTGGCTTCGGAGAAAGTCTGTGCATGTCCTTGAGTGGCCCAGCCAGAGCCCAGAACTGAATCCAATTGAACATCTGTGGAAAGAGCTGAAAATGGCTGTGTGCCGACGCTCCCCATCCAACCTGACGCAGCTTGCAAGGATATGCCAAGAGGAATGGGCAAAAATGTCCAGAAACAAGTGTGCCAAGCTCGTAGCTTCTTTCCCAAGACGCCTTGAAGCTGTAATCGCTGCCAAAGGTGCAGCAACCAAGTATTAGGCTAAGGGTGTGTACAGATATAACCCCTAAATAACCTATTTTTGTCAGTAAAATAAAATTGCATATTTTCTAAAAACTTCGCATATTTTCTTCACTTCGTCATTATTGGCTATTGTGTGTAGATGTTTGAGGCAAAAAATGAACTCAATCTATTGTAGTATAATTCTGTAACGTAATAAAACGTGGAGAAGGTGAAAGGGGTGTGCAGACTTTCCGGCTTGACTGTATATACAGTGCCCACCACTATTATTGGCAACCCTGATAAAGATGAGCAAAAAGGGTTATAAAAAATTCACCGTTTGGCGAATTAGCATAGTCACACCGAAAAAATGAGAAAAATCCAACCTTTAATTGAAGTACATTTTTAAAAATCCCTCAAAGAAATAATTATTTTTAACAAAAGCACGTGTGCCACAATTATTGGCACCCCTGCATTTATATATAGAATAAAGTAATCATTTTTAATATTTGGTCGCATATCCTTTGCATGCCATGACTTCCTGATGTCTGTGACCCAACAACATCAAAAGACTCGATATCTTATTTTCTGGTACGCTTACAAGCGATACTATAATGTCTCTGCCTTTGAATGGATCTCTATGGGAATTGGGGGGTGGGACTAGATTTAGCTATAAATTATGCTGGAACAGTAACATGGTTGGTAAAATGGCTGTAAGTCATCAAGGGTCTGAGGTATCAAACGAGCCTGAAACTATCACTCTGCTGCCAGATATGCAGGAGATATTGATGGATCACTTTAAGGGTTGTTTCTCCTGACAAATTCTCCTATTGAATGGAAAAATAAGTCAGGAGAAGAAACCCTTCAGGTTATCCATCCATATCTACTGTATTTCTGGCAGCAGAGTGATGGTTTAAGGCTTGTTTGATACGTCAGACCTTTGATGACTTAGAGCCATTTAGCCAACCATGTGTTTCCATACTGTTCCAGTGTAATTTACAGCTAGATCTAGTCCCACCCCCCAATTCCCATAGAGATCCATTCAAATGCAGAGACGTTATAGTATTGCTTGTAAGGGTACCAGAAAATAAGATATCAAGAGTCTTTTGATGTTGTTGGGTCACAGACATCAGGAAGTCATGGCATGCAAAGGATATGCGACCAAATATTAAAAATTATTACTTTATTTTATATATAATTGCAGGGGTGCCAATAATTGTGGCACACATGGTTTTGTTAAAAATAATTATTTCTTGAGGGATTTTTTTTTCTCATAATAAATTTACTTCAATTAAAGGTTGGATTTTTCTAATTTTTTCAGTGTGAGATTAAGCTAATTCACCAAACGGTTAATTTTTTATAACCCTTTTTACTCATCTTTACCAGGGGTGCCAATAATAGTGGAGGGCACTGTGTATATTGTGCTGCCAGGTCACAGCATGTCCTCTCCTCTCCTAAGAGGATGGGGAGTTTTTGGATGTCTGTTAAATTCTTTAATTGAGAGTATCTCTGATTTATTTTGGGAAAATATTTATTTCTGATTTGATTGTATTTTTCGCATTTCGTGCCGCTCCGTCTCAACTTTGTTGAGATGGCAATGTTTCCCCTCCGTCTGTTGACTCTATCACGGTCACTCTGATCAAGCTGTCCTCTTCCCCTGGCCCTGCCTCGCCCACCACGAACACGATTGTCACTTTGGATAAAAGCGTCTCCTAAACGACTGTAATGTAATGTTTATGTAATGACTGCCCCTCACCCTTACTCTGGGGCCGCGACCACTGGATGTTGATGGCTACAGAATGAACCGAGCAGAATTACAAAATTATGATTTTGAATTATTTTATGAAAATGAACAGTGGTTAACTTTACAGAGCAATAGCTAAGATTACAAACTTATATGCTTTGAGCATATAACGTAGTCTCCATTTACATGATCAAGGTTTGGTCAAACATGATAAATAGACTATTGTCAACAATAAACAAACCACGACAATAGATAGCCTGAGCTATCGATAGCTGCTACATTATGGGAAGGATGTTCTTTGTCTTATCTGTTCTGTAGTTACTTCGATGACGTTTCTGTATGCACTTATTGTATGTCGCTTAGTGATGTGCAGTTCGCGAACAAACGACTCTTTTTGCTGAGTCGTCTGAGTCGACTCGACAGTTCGAGGGAATCGTGCTTACCCACGGTTATGGCTCTTAGCTCTGGCTCTTGACTCTGCCTGCTTTCTACTACAGCCGGAAGCCGGTGAAACAAATCTAGCCTAATGACAGTTAAATCTATAATTTATGAGAAGCCTACTGTCAGAGACGGGTTTCGAACTTAGACTTTTTCTCGCACCAATGTTTCTAAAGTCCGAGACGTTATCAGTGATCTAAAGGGTCGCTTGCTGTTATCTGGCGGAAACTTCGTTATTTTTAACCTGGGAATTGGTTGTAATGATTTAGCTGCTCTAAATTATTTTTACCAGCAGGTGTCACTAGTGTACACTGTGTTGAATGAGGCTTCGAGTAATGAATCTATTTGCGATACAATTGGCCGCAAAGCCTCAGTGCTTCAGGAAGCCTCATTTCGCCATCACTAAGCCTATATTCCTGCCAAAAAGATAAATTCTCCCTTTCAAAACAAAACAGATCGAGGTGCGGGCAACTAGTGGGAAATCGTAAATTGGATATCAGGGATAAGGAATAAATCCTCATACGGCTTGCCATAGCCTAGCCTACTGCTTATCCTATTGACTTATCCTATCCTCACTGACGTTATTGGTCCAGAACGTTCTTTAAGTTGTAATCATCCTGTGTAGCTTACTAATGTGTTAGTTGCATATACTCCAATTGTTTAATATAATCAGTGAATCAATTTAAAGTGTAGCCTATATATTTTAATTCATTGAATACATTTCAATTAGTGATTTCAAAGCCATCTTGCGCCTTCGACCTATGCGCATTTGGTGGAATCGATGTTCGATTCGTTTTCCCTGTGACCTGCCTGTGCCCAAGTGACGTAATTTTAACACTTTTCTATGCAACGCCGTTTGGGCAAAAACGTGTAGTCCGGCGTCCGCACTAAGACGTCAAATTTGTTCGTCTTAAGCAGAGGCGTCATTTCAGAAAAAAAACTAGGGGGTGGCAAAAAAAGATCAAAAATAAAAAGTTCAATAATCCCTAATCCATAATGTTATCATCACTGGCGTAGCTATATGACACGTCGGGACCTGGTGCATATTTTACTCACGGCTCTGACACACACACGTAAACAGTAGACGCACCAAACGCAATATACCGGCACAATCCACAGAACAAGCACATGAACGGGGCTGCTTCAATACAATAAAATGTCAATTGCGTCAACACCTTATATCAATGCAGTTTATTAGTTGAAGGAGGCGCTACCATCAGTAACGCTGCTTACCCCACTTGCTGTTGCTCGTACCGGGCGATTCTGTCTTGCTGCTATTATTACATTAGCAGTGCTAATGTCCATGCTTGTAGTAGTGTCGGAATCCAGTTTCTGCTGCAGTGTTAGCTTCAGTAGGCTAGTTGATGCTGAATTTGACTCGTCGTGTTTATCTTCTTTAGTTTTCTTTAAAAATCCTCGTATTTTTTGGTTGTTTGTTTCATTTTTCAATTAACCTAGCTAACTATTAAGTTAACTTACACTACCTCTTTGAACCCGAGCGAGCTGCACCTCAACACTTAGCGGCCTCCTTCACGTGCTCGTCGTTGACGTTGAGCGTGCTCGCTCTCATTCAGAATCACTCGTCTCGGATCGCGAGTGAAGCTGGCTGCATCAAATAATTCCCTTGTTGCCTGAATCTGATCTGTGATATAAACGTTTTTGCAATTTAATTTCATTTTAGATCAGCGTTTATAGATATAGTGGGCGTTTATTATGAGGGTACATACTGAGGAATAAAATATGTGTCAAAACAACTTTTTTTTATATAGACCACGGATTCTCACCAACTCAACCAAGAAGCTAGGGGATGAAATCCCCTGCCACCCCCAAACGACGCCTCTGGTCTTAAGATCTATTTTGAACGTCTACGTCTTAAGACGACAGAAAATACCCTGTTAACACGTACATTTTGAACGTCTTAAGGCGTTTAAAATTGGGTGCTACCACTTCATTCTGAGGGGAAACCCTACATACAATCATTGCAAGAGAGAAAAACAATTCCCCACTGAACCTACCTTGTAGCTATGAATTGAGGTTAAGAAATAATATAGATTGAATTGGGCTTAAGAAATAATATTGATTTACGGTGACATTTTAACATCTGCATTTTTTGTAGGCTACTAGTTACTTAGTGAGAAAAACTGTAACTTGTATACAATATCATACTTGACATATTCATCTAATGTGGTGTGTTCGCCTAAGTGCCCACTAGATGGCAGTATTAGAGCACAAAATGGCAACCTGTTGAATTTTGAAATCTAATTTAACTTTTGTCCTTTCATGAACAGACTGTTGATTAGGAATTACAGTTTTACTGTTTAAAACACCACATTTGTGTTTAGAAAGAAATTCTTATATAATTGAGATGGGATGAAAACACACACATGGTCTGTTTTTCACCTTCTGGATAGGAATGAGAACCTGTAGAGCAGGGGTCTTCAACCTTATCCCGCAAGGGCCGGTGTGGGTGCGGGCTTTTGTTCCAACCAAGCAGTTACACACCTGATTCTACTAATCAATCACTAGAGTCTTTGCTAAGGACCCTGATTAGTAGAATCAGGTGTGTAACTGCTTGGTTGGAACAAAAGCCCGCACCCACACCGGCCCCTGCGGGATAAGTTTGAAGACCCCTGCTGTAGAGGATGTGAGCAGAGCAGAGCGGAACAGAGTTGGAGTGAAGCAGGGAGCAGAGCGCCATTAATTTAACCTGAGCGAGGAGCGCACTTGAACCATTGACATACAGTGCTGCTTGAAAGTTTGTGAACCCTTTAGAATTTTCTGTATATCTGCATAAATTTGATCTAAAATGTGATCACATCTTCATCTAAGTCCTAAAACTTGATAAAGTGAACCCAGCTCAACAAAAAACATTATTCTTTTATAATTTATTTATTGAGCAATATTATCCAACATTAAATGCTTTGTTGGAAAAAGTATGTGAACCCTTGGATCATATGTATTTTTAAAGTATCATATTTAATATTTGGTCGCATATCCTTTGCATGCTGTTACTTCCTGAAGTCTGTGACCCATCAATGTCAAAAGACTCAATATCTTATTTTCAGGTACTGTTACAAACGATACTATAACCTCTCTGCATTTGAATGGATCTATATGGGAATTGGGGGGGTGAGACTAGATTCAGCTGTAAATTACACTGGTACAGTATGGAAACACATGGTTGGCTAAATGGCATTACATACATTATAGGCATTTAGCAGACGCTCTTATCCAGAGCGACTTACACAACTTCTTATTACATTTATCCATTTATACAGCTGGATATATACTGAAGCGATTCAGGTTAAGTACCTTGCTCAAGGGTACAACGGCAGTGTCCTACCTGGGAATCGAACCTGCAACCTTTCAGTTACAAGTCCAGTTCCTTAACCATTATACTACACTGCCGCCCACGGCATGAAACTCCTCACATTTTGACTGTGAGGCAGGGCATATTTGTTCACAAAAACTGGGAAGGATTTAAAAGGCGATCGATGGTAGAAAATAAGATTCTAGGGTTGTTCCCGCTTTCACTGATAATCCTAGAGAAGTATGCCTGCCTCTCACAGCGTAACGCTTTGTTATAAACATATAGGGATTTTGTAAGGATCTCTCGGTGGATTGTTAGTGTGTTTTTTGTCCACATTCGCTCGGCTCTACGGCACTCCCTCTTGAGCAGACGTATTCGCTCATTTTTCCAAGGCATTACTTTAGCCTGTGATTTCTTTTTAGTTTTCACAGGTGCCACTATGTCCAGAGCTGATCTTAATTTCGAGTTGAAATGATTTACTTTTTCATGTATTGATGAGAATTCAACTGAGAGAGGTAGACTACGCATGTGATAAGGGAACTTAGCGGCTGAAGATGGACTTAAATAACGTCTTTTAATTAAACGCTCTATCGTTTTTTTGCTAAACCAGTGAGAGTCACGTTAAAAAACAGACAGTAGTGATCTGATATATTAATATCAACAATCTCATCAACTACAATATTCAGACCTCTAGAGAACACTAGATCTAGGGTGTGGCCACGGTTGTGGGTTGCCCCAACAATATGTTGAGTAAAATCAAAGGAATGTAAAAGAATGTAAAAGTATACTAATAGCCTGATATTCCAAAGATGAAAAATTACCAAAATGCAAATGCTTGCATTTAAAAGTATCTGAAAAAATAGCTGCCAGTCCTCCTCCTCTCTTACCCTCACGCATTGTGTGGATAAAACTGTAATTTGGAGGAGAGGCTTCACTTAAGAGAGAGGCTCCATCTGAACCGAGCCATATTTCAGTCAGAAAAATAAAATCTAGCTTCTGTTCACTGATAAGATCATTTACAACAAAAGTCTTATTAGTAAGTGCCCGGATGTTTAACAAAGCCATGTTTACCTTTTGTTCATGGCCAAATTTTTTACTGGGCTACGACCTTTCAGGGGTACAATAATCAGACTATGTTATTAGAAATAACAGTTTCAATATTTTGGACATCACAGTATTTATATACAAGATTTTCAAACAATGAAATTCTTACATGTCTATGTATAGGAGTACCTGGTTTTTTCATTGAAAAGTCCTTTTGTCATAATATTAGATGGTCCATAAAGTTGTCGGCCAGCACTGACGTTCCGTTGCGACTCAGGTGAAGACCATCCCTTCTGAATAATGCAGGCCTACCCCAGAAACAATCCCAATTGTCAATAAAATCCAAATTGTTCGCAAAACACCAGGGGCCTCATTTATAAAACGATCTTACACACAGATTTGATCTAAGACCATGCGTACGCTCAAATCCACGTCAAAGTTCAGATTTATAAAAATGGTCTTTGATGTGGAAAAGTACTTAGCTCCACGTCAGGTTCCAACTTGGCGTAGGCACATTTCCTTGTGGCAATGTTGTTGTACTGCAAGTGTTCGGATATCTCAGCAGCACAGCGCCAAAACGAAGTGTGGAGGTCTGGCTATGCGAGACTACTAACATGTCTTCTGCTGCCTAATTGTTTGCACAATAAAGTCATTCATATATTAAAGCATAATTGACACCTCCTTGAAGGAAATGTATTTAATATACATATTATGGTTCCACATGTGTAAAACATTTCAGTCAATCTAATCAATTGTCTATAAAATCTCCTATAATGCAGTGGTTTGCAAGAGGAAGAATGGCAGCATTGGCACTCCTCGAGGATATCGCCAACCGCGCAATATGAAGGGAACGCGTTTTCAGAGATCGGGCAGACTTCTTTGCGCATGATGATGAATGGCTGATCAGCAGGTACCATTTGCCGAGAGCCACGTTATTAGAGCTTTGTGCCCAGATGGGCCCAAATTTACAGACATGCACCAACTGCAATCAGGCCATACCCATTGAGGTGCAAGTCTTAAGCATACTTGGGTTCCTGGCAACAGGAACATTCCAAAGAGAGATTGGTGACCGGTCAGGCATATCCCAGCCATCGGTTTGCCGAATCATGCCAGCTGTACTTCGAGGCATTATTCGCTTGTCTCGTCAGTACATAAAGTTTCCTTACACTGCCGAGGAGCTACAGAATGTGAAGGATGATTTTGTGCGCACCACAGGATTCCCAAACGTAATAGGTGCAATAGATTGCACTCACGTTGCCATACGGGCACCAAATGAAAATGAGTATGTATATGTCAACAGGAAGAACTACCACTCAATTAATGTGCAACTCATTTGTAATGCCCATATGGCAATCCGAACGCTGTTGCAAGATGGCCAGGGTCGACGCACGACTCCTTCATTGTGCGTAATTGCAGTGTGGGGAATCGTCTAGAGGCTGGGGCAGGCGGAGACGGTTGGCTTCTAGGTAAATCACTGTTATTTCTATCTTTCTGCTTTGTTGCTTTTTTAATGTGCATAAAATAATGATCTCTACACAACCAGGTGACAGAGGTTATCCTCTGAAGCCATGGCTTCTCACCCCCATAGCGCACCCACAGACACCCGAAGAAACCCACTTTAACACGGTACATGCCCGCGCACGGTCAGTAGTGGAGCGCACCA